>LPNX011075209.1:146954-158760 GCA_001517045.1 Pseudotsuga menziesii
GCAGGTTAGCTCTATCAGCTTCTTTTCAGAAGAAGAAGAAAAAACCTATATAGGTTTAAATCTTCAGCACACACACAATACCTGTTCTAAAGGGCCACCTCCCCAGGAGTCATCTCCTCTGACACATACCACTAGAAAAGGTAAAGCTCAAACTCAGAAGGATACCCTCATTCCAGAGCCAGAATATAACTTGGCCGAAGATCTTAAGAGAGTAAAAGAAAACATATCTTTATTTGACCTTCTCAAAATCCCTTCCATAAGGGATTCCTTACCTAAAAGCATGATTAAAAAGAACCCTGAGAAGCTCAGAATAATAACATTGGCTCTATTTCTCAACCAAACCATCCTAAGCCTGTAAGCAAGGGTACTCCTCCCTTTTTACTTACCTTTGATATCTTTAACAGAAATGTGCATAACTGTATGGTAGACTCAAGTGCTTCATCCAATGTTATGCCCCTTTCTGTGTGTAAGAAGCTTAATGCCACCTATGAAAACTGCCCTATTCAAATTGTGCAATTAGATAGATCCAAGGTTAAAGTGGTAGGGAGGCTAAGAAATGTTCTTCTCAGACTATCTGCAGATCCTCGGATTAATCAAACAATAGATATTGTGATTGTGGATATTCCAGAGACCTATGGTATGTGGATGAGTCAGGATTGGTCAGAGAAACTCAAAGGTTACTTTTCTACTGATTGGTCTCATTTGTGGTTTCCTCTTAATGGGAAGCCTAATAAGCTCAAAGTTGATACAGAACCTTTCATGAAACAAACTGTAACTAATCTCGATGGTTCCAACGAATCTGTCTCCTTCTTTAACAATCAAATTGAACATTTCACATTTGACACTTTCTTTGGAGACTTACCTGCTGATGTATCACTAATAGAGAATGAACATAAATACTCTTAGGTAACTCATCTTACATCTATTTTGTTCTCTAGCACTATTGTTCATAATGTATATAATGTAAATACCAATTTCAGAATTGATCCTATAGTTTGGACCTTGTTTTTTGATGGCTCCAGGTCAAAGGAAGGAGAAGGCACAGGATGTGTACTTATTGATCCTAAAGGGATCAAAACCATGATTGCATGTAGGTTGGAATTTGAATGTACCAATAACATGGCTGAGTACGAGGCTTTAGTCCAAGGACTTAGGAAAGCTATCGATATGGGAGTTGAAGCAATTGAATGTGTGGGAGACTATGAAATCATTGTGAAACAGGTTCAAAATCAAAACAGTGTCTATCTCCATGCCTAGATAATTATTAAAGATTAATCAGGGACATGAATAGTTCCTTCTCAGCATTTAATATTAGATCTATTCCTAGATCCCAGAACTTTGACGCAGATCTACTAGACAACACTGCATCTAGACTGATCCCTCTCACAGGCTTATCCCCACAAACCTTGTATATCGAATTGATGTACAAATCCTCAATACCCGAAAATATCACAAATTGGAAGGTGTTTGATGATCATCATCAAATACTTGACTTCCTATCAGCCCAAAATACCTTCAAGGGTATGGCTATTGACGAAGTTGATCATGAGAAGTCTTTGTCTAATCCTTCCAACAGCATCTCCAAATCTATCATCAATATGGAGAAGTTCTATGATTTACAAGATAAATTCAGACAAACCATCAATTGTAAGACTCAAAGCTCGACCTTGAATCACACCTCTGTTAAATTAGGAACAGAGCATGAACCCTGATTTATCAATCTTGGAATACGCTGTTCCCATGATGAAAGAAGAATATTTATCAAACTATACAGGGAATATAAAGATGTTTTTGCTTGGACATATGATGAACTCAGGACCTTTGATACTACCATCATGCATCATAACATTCCTATGAAACCTGATGTAAAACCCTATCAGCAGAAATTGAGGAAAATGCACCCCAGTCTAGAGCCTTCTGTTAAGAAGTAGCTAGACAAACTTCTCTCGGCTAGGATCATATTTCCTGCCCGCTATACACAATGGATAGCTAACTTGGTCCATGTTCATAAAAAGAATGGAGAAATCGAACTCTGCATAGACTTCAGGAACCTGAATCGTGCCTTTGAAAAAGACAACTATCATGTTCCTCCAATGGAACAGATCCTACGGAAGGTAGCCAGATCAGAGATGTTTTCGCTGCTAGACAATTTTTTCTGGTTACAACCAAGTCTTGGTTTCACTTGATGATCAACTGAAAAATTCTTTCAGGACCCCTTGGGGAACATTTGCATATAGACGAATGCTATTTGGACTAATAAATGCAGGAGCCACATTCCAGAGAGCTATGGACATAGCTTTCAGGGGTTTGATCCACAATTCTGTTGTTGTGTACCTTGATGATGTTACCATTTACTCTAAAAGATGACAAGATCATTTGTCTACACTAAAACAGGTGTTTGAAAGGTGTAGGAAATTCGACATCTCCCTTAATCCCAAGAAGTCCATCTTTGCAGTAACAGAAGGTAAGTTGTTGGGTTTCATAGTTTCAAAAGAAGGTATGATCATTGATCCTAAACGCGTCGAAGCAATCTCCAAGATCGACCTTCCTATCTCTTGTAAGGAAATGCAGTTATTTTTGGGTTAGATTAATTTTGTTTGAATATTTGTTCCTAATTTTGCTCAAATAGTTAAACCCCTGTAGTTTTTGGTCAAAAAGGATGTACCATTTAAGTGTTCTGAAGAATAGAAAATTGCATTTACTGAAATTCAGAAAACCATAGCAGAAGCACCTGCTCTCATGTCCCCAGATTTCAGTAAAGATTTTATATTGTATACATTTGCTACTGACTTTTCTTATGTTGTTGTCCTCATGCAGAAAAATCCTGAAGATATCGAAATCCCCATTTCTTTCTTGAGTTTGACATTCAAAAGGGATAAACTCAATTACTCCTAGGTTGACAAGTAGACCTACACAGTATACAAATCAGTAAAACATTATAGGCCTTATCTTTTGAATTCCGGGACTAAGGCGATTATCCCTTATGCGGCAATTCACAATGTCCTTGTCCAAAAGGAGTTGGGAGAAAAGAGAGCTCACTGGATGACCGCCCTTCAAAAATATGATCTGGATATTAAGCCTACAAAGATCATCAGAGGACAAGGTTTGTGTCAGCTCACTGCCCAGTCAAATGACCCTAAAAAATAGCAAGCCTATTGCGAATAGGAAGAAGCTACTCCTATAGGTTTTGTTAATGCACTTGAAACTGCGGCATCTAAATGGTATGATCATATCATATTCTTTCTCCATAATGGGTTTTCTCTTGAAAACCTAGATCCCAAAAATGTAGAGAATGAAGGCTGAGATCATCCCCTTATCAACTTATAAATGATGTTCTGTTTAGAAAGAATTATGATGGAGTGTTTCTCAGATGCCTAGAAAAAGATCAGACTGATGATTTCCTGTTTCAATTTCATGCAGGACCTATAGGCAGACACTTCTCAGGTGATACCACAGCTCACAAAATTATCAGGGCAGGATATTATTGGCCTACCATGTTCAGGGATGCCCATTCATTTGTCAGAAAGTGTGAGCCTTTCCAGAAGTGCACTAGCAAAGTTAAGAAACCTGCTTACCCCTTACGGCCAATATCAGTCCAATTCCCATTTCAGCATTGGGGATTGGATTTCGTCGGACCCATCAACCCCATATCCTCATTACAACACAAATACATTTTAACATCCACCGACTATTTCAGAAGGTGGGTAGAAGCAGTCCCTTTAAGACTATGTAACACAAGCCAGGTAATTTCCTTCCTAGAAAATCAGATAATCAACAGGTTTGGCACCCTGGAGTATTTGTTTTTTTATAATGACTCCTATTTCCAGTCCATTGACTTGACTAGCTATGCCCTTGAAAAGGGAATAAAGCTTAAGTTTTCTTCTAATTACTACCCCCGGGGCAATGGGCTTGCGGAATCCTCAAACAAAAACTTGATAAACATCCTCAAGAAGACAGTGGCTTCACATCATAAAGATTGGCACACCCAAATTTACTATTCTCTTTGGGCAGATCAAATCACCCCAAAGGAAGCCCTTGGTAACTCCCCTTATTTCCTTGTTTATGTCAAGGAAGCTGTCCTACCAGCTAATCTCACCATTCCTTCATTAAAATTGGCCCAATCCATCCAAGAGAATGACTCTTTCCCATTATAGCATAGGATTGATTCTTTGCTCAAACTAGAAGAGGATAGAGAGAAAGCCAATAATAAATTCTACCAACATCAACAGATGGTTAAGAGATGGTTCGATGAGAGGTCTTCTTCTGACAAAGATTTCTCAATGGGAGATTTAGTGTTGATATGGGAAAAACAACAAAAGTATAACAAAGAATACACCAAGTTTTAGCACCTTTGGTTAGGACCATTCATTGTTAAAGAAAATATTGGTCCTAGTACAGTTCGACTACAAACACTGGAAGGGTTCGAAGACACCTTCCTAGTGAATGTTTTTCTGCTCAAGAAGTACTTTGTATGAAAAAGGTTGATTCAACCTTGTACATAGGATTGGTGTGTTATTTTCTTTTGTTTCTGAATGTTTTCATGGTTTTGGTAACTTTTGGCAATATCTACACCCTTGGCAATAATGAGCAATCAACTTTCTCGATATTCAATATTCTTAACTGAAACAGATCTGTCAATGTATATCTTTTCTAAATCATATCAAGGTTTGTTATATTTAAATGATAACCATATTTACATTGTTTTGTATTGATGCCCTCTAGTCTAGGTTAATACCTTCTACATGCTTCACTCTGATGACGATAGTTGTGGAAGAAAAATTCACCCTGTGTAAGGTCTCATTAAGGAATTGTAGCATATCCTTTTTAGCCTAATCAGTCTTTCTCTTTGGGATTCAACAACGGCCATATATATTATTTTGTGAATTACAAGATGAGGCGTCTCATCACAAGCCAACTGTTGAGGCCTGGAAATTCGCAGGCAACAACAGCAAGGGATTCTCCCCAGTCAATGTTCCCAACTAGACCGTGACTGTTTGGAATAGGGAATCCATCCGGTTTGCGGTCCAGCCACCGTAAGTCAAGTAACAAAAACAAAGGCTTTTACCGGTTGCAGCTCGGTCCACCGTGTATTTTGTATTTTTTGAATTAATGTATGAGATGCACGTGCCTAACTAAATGCAGGGTGATAAGGATGCAGAGAGCAGTCACAATTTGATGCGCAGGTTCTTACCTCTTGTCTTAGCCCTCACAAGCATCTAAATCACATCAACAAGAAAATAAACTAACTACCTAATCTATCCCTAGGGAGCAAGGTTATCATTCATTGGTGAGTAATTTATTTTGTACATGCATTATGAAAAGTTACAGATAGCTAACACTTCTTTTAAGACACATGAACAATTACAGATATTTGAACAACCAGATAGCCAATTGCTTATGAACAACATCCATTACTCACAGCGGAAAACATCATAAAATATACTGAAGAACATTCAAACAAGAACATAGGTTCAGGAAATTAAAACAATCTCACAGTTAATGAGACACAGCTGAAAACTAAATAGTTCCCCTTCAACATTGCTCATTTAATTACATTTGATGCATTCCATATCGCACTTTCTCCAACAGGAAAAATTGCAGTTTCTGATTGTAAAACGAAATAGTTCCTCTTACAAGCAAATCGTTTCCAAGTTTTTCCAGGGAAAAAGCCCCTTTGTAATTCCTAACTTTCTAATATTTAAACTACAACAGTAGACCGCTTGGGATACCCCCCAAGCGCACGACCTTTCAGTCCTTCTAATGTTTCATCTCCTTCTATGCGTTCATGAACTATTTAGTAACTGATGGATCTTTTGGTTCAGTGCCTTTGTTGCCATCCATGTTGTCGTTTCCTTCACTTGTCCTTCTGGCCATGGTTCGACCCATGCCAAAATGCTCGGCTACGCCTTCGCACCATGGTAGTCAAACCAATCGCTTGAGTCCATCTGAAAATAAACTAGAATGCATCATTCATTGGATTTGCATTACAAAACAAAGCGGAAAATTATGCTACTGAAACAGCTAATCTACAAGAAGAGACTAGGTGCACCATCGTCATTTTACAAGTGTTGACCACACTACCTCGTCTTCTTACAAGCTCGTGATAGCAACACCAACGACGGAAGTCGAGAGGAAACCAACATTGGAAGCAAAAGCTTTGCCCAGCCGCAACGGTGTAAGAGTAAAGGATACATGCATGCGACGGGAGGGTGGGAAAACTCAATCGGAAATCGGAAGGATAACCACTTCGGAAGCAAAATGACTTTCCCAGTTGCAACGGTGAGAGAGACATAGGCTAGAGACATCCGAAACACGGGCGGGAACAGCTTTAAGCAGAAGTCGGAAGACATCACATCGGAAGCCAAATTACTTTCCCAGCCGCAACGACGAAATAAAAAGGCTACGGGCAAGCGATTAAAGACCAATACGCACCGACAGTCAGAGCGATTCATACTTCGGATGGCTAATTGCTTTGGGAGCCGCAACGACGGAAGGGAAAAGGTTATCAGACGCCGATTTAACACAGTATGATGCTCGATTAACAGAAATACTAAGTGCTTTGGTCATCTCTTAAAATTCAACAAGGGAAACAAAATCGGCTTTACCTCCGAAACGGCGACCCAAAACAAAGAAACTTGATCCGATCGACAGATAGAACAAACTTAAGACTGCGACCCGCAACAACAATCAAAAAATCGAAAACTCGGGTGAGAGTTAAGCTTTTACACTCATCTCAAATTAAAACACGACCAAAATACTCAAAGGATCCAGCGATTAAAAACAATGCTAAATTGTGAGGAGGGGCCCAAAATTTAAGCAATTTGGGGAGAACAGTTGCAGCAGCAACAATTGGCGATTCCCGGGTGTACCTAGATCTCTGGGCGATTATTCTTTGAGTGACAGACTTTTTAACAACAAATGCATCTATTGAATTCTTCCAGATATCTGGATTTCTCAAATGACAAAAGTGTGTACCTTTAATCATTGATGATAGTCCAATTTGGGAGAGTGGAAACCAAGATTTTCAAGTCCAGATAACTCTGTTGAGGCCAGAGGATGAGTTTCATTATTACTTTAGTCTTCCGGTAGCTGATAGCTTGGACACCACAAGATTGTAGCATATGGTAAACATAAATATTCATTTGTTCCTCATTCCCATGCCATTTTAACACTTTTTTGTGCTTTTGGACTTTTATCCCTTTTCATATGAGTCCTCCTGCATGCATTTCTTTCTGAATTTTAATTCAGGCTCCTTTATCCCATAGTTTCCTTTTTTGCGAGCAATGTACTTTATGTTTCAGCTCACAGACAGAGAGGAACTTTTGGCAATTTAGTACTTATGATTCAGCATTTGCTTTGATGTATGATGCTTTCATAGGAGTTTTTTTACTCTTATTTGCCTTTCGGCATTCGTTTCTTGGCATGGGATCATTTATATTTAATATACTGTTCACCTTGCTTTCTTCCATGGGTCCTCTGCTGTCTCCCCTTAGAACATTTTAAGTGTGACGTGAATGGAGCCTCAACATAGTATTCCAAACTCTTTGAATCCGGTTTATTTCACAGGGGTTAAGCAAGACTTCAATGCACACAGAGCTATTCGAGAAAACTACTAAACTGGAAGAAGTTCTTTTAGACAAACAACAACACATAGTCTGATACCTAAAATATTTATCATTCCCAAAAATTTTGATGTTCCCCATGCAAGCGGAAGTTCATTCCCTTTATTCAAATCAATAAACTTAAACTAAAGAAAACTAAAAAAAATGACTCAAAAGACAACCAAACAGATTATTTATATACAAGACAGAAGAACTCAAAGAAACTCAAGAAAAATAAGGCTTGAGAACCAAACCATTTACTGGCAAGTTCTCTTCCCAACCCTGTAAATCTTGTAACTTATAAGTAGAAGGACCAATATTTGCTGCGAACTAAAAAGGGCCTACCCACAACTGTTGGAATTTAGTATGCTTCCCTTTCTCATCATGGGGGTAATCCCATTTGAGGACTAGGTCTCCCACTTCAAAGTCATTTGTTCCAGCTTTATGTTTGTCAAACCACCTCTTTATTACCTCCTGCTATTGCTTAAAGCGTTCTCTGGCTTTAGATCTAGCCTCTTCTTCTTTCAGAAGATTGCATATCCTCATCTGTAAAACTTCGTCATCCGACCCCCTAGACTCTTGAGCCATTATGGAATATGGTAGCATGATATTGGGGGGAAGAATGGATTCTTTACCATACACAAGGGTATAGGGTGACACTCCTATCGTAGACTTGGGGGTGACTCTGTCGGCCCAAAGGGCATTTGGTAGGGATGAGTGTCAACTCCTCTGGTTTTCTATTACAGTCTTCTTTAGAATTCTAATCAGATTTTTATTAGTGGATTCAGCCAGGCCATTTCCTTGTGGATAGTAATTAGTAGAACAATGCAATTTAATCCCTTTATCATGAGCAAAAGCAGTTAATTTAATTGATGAAAAGTACGTAGCATTATCAAAAACTAATGAAACCGGAGCTCCAAACCTGGTCATGATGTGGTCCTGTAGGAAGTTGATGACTTCGTCTTGATTTATTTTGCGCAGCGGTACTGCTTCGACCTAGCAAGTGAAATAATTCGTCGCGGTTAGAATGTACTTGTGTTGCAGGGAGGAATTTGGTTTTATTTCTCCAATGATATCCAACCCTCATTGCTCAAAAGGTTTTGTGATCATTACAGGATTTAGGGGTGCTGCTACTTTAGGCTGTGTCCCACTACACCTTTGGCAAATATCACACTTTCTGACGTGTGCGTGTGCATATTTGAAGAGCATAGGCCAATAGTAACTGGCTCTGAGGATGCAATTCTGACATTACTTTCTTCGCATCTTCTTTCTCTAAACATCTGAGAAGAACTTCGTCATAATTTTTTCTGAATAATACTCCTTCAATAATTTGATAGGAAGCCGATTTAAGACGCAATCCTCTTCTTTGCTTAGAGTTCCAATGTTTTGGTAACAGCCCTGCCTGTAGGTAATGTACAAGGTCTCTATACCAAGACTCGGGAGCTGTAAACAAAGGACATACATCCATTAAATGTAATTCGGCTTCATCCTCCCAGGATTGTTCTTCAATTTTTCCATTTTCAATCATCAATTTGCACAACCCTTGTCCTTTAACTATAGAGGCCAGCTTGAATTCAAGGTCGTACTCTTGGAGAGCTATTACCCAGTTGTCCCTTCTTTCTCCTAACTCCTTATGTACAAGAAGGGATCTTATAGCTGGGTAGGGGACGATCACCTTGGTTTGATTTTTTAAAATATAAGGCCTGAATTGCTTCACGGCCTTGAATACTACGTAAGCCTTTTTATCAATTACCGGGTAATTTAATTCGGCCCCTTGTAGACCAGTGCTCATGAAGGATATTGGGAGTTCATTCCCCCCATCTTCCTTTTGCGTAAGCACAGCTTCTAGCGAATCATCGGATGCAAAGGTATACAGTATAAAGTCTTTATCGAAGTCTGGGATTTTCAGGGAGGGTGCATGTGCAACATCAATTTTGATTTTGCTGAAGGCGTTCTTCTCAATCTCAGTCCATTTGAATTGTGCATTTTGCTTCACCATCTGCTGCAGCAGTTTGACAGTCTGAGCGAAATCAGGCACAAATATTCATACGAAATTTATGGTTCCCATGAATGATTTCATCCCCTTTTTATTATGGGGCAAGGGGATTTGTTCAATAGCCTTAATTATTTCTGGATCAATGGAGATTCCTTGCTCTGACACTATGTGACCCAACAACTTGCCCTCTGTGATAGCGAACACACACTTCTTAGGATTGAGTGAGATGCCATACTTCCGACAGCGTTCAAAAATCTACCTTAAGTGAAATGCACACTACTACATTTCGACCAAAAATCCGACGGCCGTATTGTCGGATTTTCGACACTTTTCTGTCACATGTACGACACTATGATTATTTTTAAGCGTCGATGGCTTTTCGTCGGTTATCCGACATCTCTCCTATCTGTCGATTAAGAGATAGCTTAGTTTACCATCGGTTGAATGTAAACCGTCGGTTATTCGATAGTGTTTAACAGACGGTTGTTAGTTTTTTTTAGAAAAATCACTTACAGAAGCGTCGGTTAAGCGACGGCTGTTAGTGTTTTAAAAAAAAAATCACCTGCAGAAGCATCAGTTAAGCGACGTCTGTTAGTGTTTTTAAAAAAAAATCACCCATAGAAGCGTCGGTTAAGCGACGTCTGTTAGTGTTTTTTTTTTTTTAAATCACCTACAGAAGCGTCGGTTAAGCAATGTTTGTTAGTGTTTTTTTTTTAAATCACCTACATATATTACTTCTCTCTGCTAACTAGAATCCATTGCACCTCTGGACATAACTTTTCCGTTGCTTCCCAAAGGTGCAGTACATAACCTTTTCATTGCTTCCCAAAGGTCTACTGCACTTCTCCCCCTCAATCCTGGGCAACAATTAGGCTTCTCTCACTCTGAATTTTAAAAATGAAGAGGACCTAGGGTATAATGTTTTGGATGTAAGGTATGTATTTCAAATGAATTGGCAGTCTCCTAAATGCCACTAGCCCTTGGCGATGTCCCCATATTCTTTTGGGAGCACTCCCTGGTGCTCTAAAGTACCCCACGCTATGGGGAAAACAAGGGACGCAATTCCCACCCCCAATCACACATTCCAACATAACACAATATGCACTTCAATGAACCATGAAACAACCTCTTCGTTAATATGGTCCTTCAAAGACTTCGAATGAATAAAAAATCTACATCTGAATTCAGACCATAAGATTGATCTTCTTTAGAATATACATACAAAAGTTTGGTTTCGTCTTGGTTGTCATACCTACCTTAACAAGATCGCTTCCTTCTAGCTGTGGATTCTGGAGGAATGTTAACCCAATCGACCTAACCTGACAACCATTAACTCTCTCCAAACTAGAAAAATACATGATCCAGCCACACCTTCCAGGATGACCACCTTGTTACAAATTCACCCATCCCTCCCTTCAACATTGCCACACCTTGCTCCTGCTAGTTCCAAAGAAGTGACTGCCCACAGGAGGAAAAGAGGTTACCTAGTAGATTCTAGGCCATTTCCAAGATATCTTATGGGCTATACCATATGCCTTGCAACTGTTATGGTACCAAAGAAGTGATTGCCCCTTGAAGAGAAGGTTCATTCATCTTAGATGCATGTCAATATTTTATAAAGAGTTTAATAATCAATTGAACTATAAATATAAATCAAGGCCATAGCATTACAACCCACATAAAATGCCCCATAGCATTACAACATGCATAAAATGCCTCTAGCTATCAAAACAACATACGAGCTTAATGTCTCTCATCTAAAATGACCAACATAACTCAACAACATCAACTTGATTTGAAATTGAGTACCCAAGGCCAAAACTGATTCGAGCTAGAATAAATGGTGGAATGATGCTATTGCCAAAACATCGTCCCCTTCTTCTAGGATATGGCAAACAAGACACTGCTACTAGTAGGCACACAGGAAACGCAGATACCAAATAAATGGATTTGGTGAAAGACAAAAGTACAGCCATTCAATGAGAAGTTGCGGGCCAGAACTCCAAATATTAGACATGCAATACAAATTGCAGAGGCTCTCAACGTAGGTCTGATATGCCCCTCAAGTTTACATCTGTCTCCAATAATTGACACATTGACCCAATGCATGATCTAGATTCAATGTACCACTATATCCTATGCATAAGCACACCAAGAGTTTATAAATCACTCCCCACTTCCACCTGTGCTGTAGAATAAACCTCGCTTC
>LPNX011075209.1:164662-210442 GCA_001517045.1 Pseudotsuga menziesii
TTATATATATTTCCATCCCCATCTCAAAACCTAGCTCTAACCTTATAGATCGTGCTCCTGCATTCACCTCAAACCCTGCCCCAAACCTTGAAATAGTATGTTCTCCATCCTTTGCCTTAAACCGTGTTCCAAACCTTACAACCCGTGATCTTTCCTTTGCTTCAAACCTTGGATCAAGCCCTAAAATACTATGTTGATCCTGCATCAAAACATAGCATTGCTGAGAAATATGGTTTAGAAACAGAGGAAAAACCTTGCAATAGTATGTTCTCTTGCCTTCACCTGAAACCCTGTCGAACCTTACAGCTCATGCTCCTACCTTCACCTCGAACCTTGGCTCAGTCCCTGAAATACTATGTTGCTCCTGTAGTGAAACACAGAATCATAGAGGTATGTTTTGGAAATAGAGGAAAACCTCTGCAATAGTATGTGCTTCCTTATGTGTCTCCTTCTTTTACCACATCTCCTTATATTATAAATCATAAAAGACACGGAACTCCCCGCTAAAATATATCCGTCGCTTAATCGACACAATATTATAGTGGATTGAAAACTTTAGTCTAGATTTATTTTTTTCATCTTCTCAATTCAACAACCGTGCCGTCGCTTAAACGACGGTTATGAGAATATCCGTCTCTTAACCGACGGTTATGAGACTAGCCGTCGCTTAAGCGACGATTGTGGCCACATTTACAAAAAAAAAATGTATCCTTGTGATTTTTGGTAAGTTTAAAAAGAGAAATCCACTCGCCGTCAGATTTTAGATCGAAATGTAGTAGTGGCGTGCTCTTCTCTTTTCTTCGAGAATATCGTAATATCGTCAAGGTACACTACAACACTTCGGCCAATCAATCCATGGAAAGCTATGTCCATAGCCCTTTGAAACGTTGCTCCAGCATTTATAAGCCCAAAGGGAATCCTTCTGTAGGAAAAGGTTCCCCATTTGGTCCTGAACGTTGTCTTCAATCTGTCTTCTTCGGCTACTAATACTTGATTGTAGCCAGAGAAACTGTCTAATAATGAAAAAAGTTCAGAACCTGAGACCATTTGCAGCAATTGCTCCATGGGTGGCATAGGGTAGTTATCTTTATCTGAAGCGCGGTTTAAATTTATGAAATCCATGCATAGTCTGATTTCTCCATATTTTTTTCTTACTGGTACCAAATTTGATACCCATTCAGAGTGTTTGACCTGATTCTAGCATCCAATAATTTTTTCACTTCACTCTGAATCAGCGGTTCTAGTTTTGGATGCATTTTTCTTAAAGGCTGCTGATATGGCTTGACGTCAGCTTTGATGGGGACAACATGCTTGATGATGATGGTGTCATATGTTTTCAAATATTCATAGGTCCAGGCGAAAACATCTTTATATTGTTTAAACAAACTGACAAACTTATCTCTTTCTGCTGGTGAACAACATTTTCCAAGATTCACAAATTTAGGATTTGTCTTAGTCCCTAAATTTATCAGCTAGAACTGTAGAGATGAGCTATGAGTCTTCACGTTGGCCGGTCTTCCGAACTTTTCATTTAAGTTGAACATTATTTCTAGCATTCTGACTCCTTTAGGGATGAAATTATCATACTTCATCTCGACTTGATGTTCTTCATCATCTATAATTTCTCCTTTGAATACCTCGTCATTTGTTAAACATTCTATAATCTGTTGGTCATCATCGAATACTCGCAGGTTGGTGATCATATCAGGTATTGAGGGCCTGAAAAGCAGTTCAACAGAGCATCGATTATTAGTAGGTACTAGCCTAGTGGCTGATGTGGCCAACAGATCAGCTGCTGCATTTTTAAGTCTTGGGATTGAAATAATATTGAATGCATTAAAACATTTAATCAAGTCCCATACCTCATTTTGGTAAGCCTTTAAGTGAGGGGAAACACAATGAATTTGATTCCGGATTTGTTTTACGATTATTTCAGAATCTCCAAAAACTTTTAAATTACTTACCTTTAATTCGATCGCTTTTATTAAGCCCTGCACCAGCGCTTCATACTCAGTTGTATTATTCGTACATTCAAATTCCAATATACATGAAAGAAAATGCTTATTCTTCTAGGGGTCAATCAGGACACATCTAGCCCTTGACCCTTCTAACGTCTTAGAGCCATCAAAAAACAAAGTCCAAAAATCACTAACTACTTAATGCGAATCTATTCCTACTGCTAAGTCTACTATTTTACAGTCGATTTCATCAGCCTGTGAAAATCGAAGGAGATTAGCATGGGTGTCTGATGTGTTGCTGGCTTCTTCTGCTTGGTAATTAGCTGGTTCCAACTCAATAAAATAATTTCCCAACACAGAATCCACTGGTTCATTCTTCTCCTCAAGTCGGGTAACATTGTATTTCATGTGAGGCTCCCTCAAAATCTTAATTTGGTTCGGACTTCCTTTATATGGAAACCACAAATGTGACCAATCAGAGGCGAAATATCCATCCAATTTCAGTGACCAATCTCTGCTCAGAACAAGACCATAAGCGTCTGGTATATCGACCATCACGATATTAATGACTTGGCACACTTTATCATTCGACGACAGGTGGATCGGGACATCCTCCATCTCGCCCATTACCTTTACATTCATCCTGTCCAACTGAACAACTCTCCAAGTGGATGGCTTGGGCTGTCCATTTATCCTTTTACATACTGATATCGGCATGACATTGACCGATGCCCTTGAGTCTACCAGGAAATTATGTACGTCATGATTAAAAATTTCAAACGTGAGGAGGAAAGGTGGATGTTTGCTTTTGGACTTACCTCCAGTGCTGGCTTCTCTGATTTCTTCTTCCTCTTTGGGCTGATTGTCAACCGACAGCTTCTCATCCGATGCTTCAAGTGCTTTTAATAACCTTTCCTTTTGTTGCGGCACTTTACACATTTCGAATAGTGAAACATTTGCCTTTACCTTCTTTAAATCCTCCACGACGTCATAATCCATCTGCTGTTCAATGGGATGAGGTTTATCAACATTCATCTTATCTTCATTGGGCTTGGCCAGTGTATCATTTTGCTTAGGGTCTTGGCTGGTAATAGTGAATTCTAGAAATTTCTCGGCTGAGGCTCTATTTTGAAATCTCTTAACATTTCTCTGAAGCCTCTTAATCTTGGGGAGCATAAGACTATTGTCTTTAACTGGCCCTTGGCTTCTTGTTGCTACGTTGGTTTCCATGATGTCCCTGTGGCCCCGATTCTTTTCTTCTTCAGCATCAAATAACGAAGCAGAATCCCACAGAACCATGGTTTCCTCTTCTTGTTCCTTCATTGAAGTAGTATTTTATTTTCTTTCTTCATCTCCATATTCTGTTAATCTAGAATCCAGCAGTTGACTCATGACCAATGTCACTGAGTTTATCCATTGAGGGCAATTTTTTTCAGAGTGTGGTTGTTGGTGAAAAGTGCAAAAATTGTCCATGCCTACCTCTGTCAAATTCATAGATGTGTGGAGGAGGTTGAGACTGATTGTTATCCTCTATTTTCCTGTAATAGGGCTTATAGAACTTTTGTGCTTCCTTTTCCTTCTCCAAGTCTATGATTTTATTAGAAAGCTTCTATACCATTTTGGCCATACTTTCATAATCTAGTGATTTCTCTTCCTTAGGCTTAGTAAAAAATAAGGCTTTCCTCCCTCCACCTTTCTCTCCTAACTGTTCGGGATAATCTTCGATACTTTCCCTTTTAGCTTCCACTATTTCTGCTTCTTCATAGGTTTCCGTCAAAGTAGGCTTGGCCCTACCTTTTGCGAACATGGCCAAATCAGGGCCTAAAGCTGATGTATAATATTCAATCAGGACCTTGTCTGAAGGTTTGTCAGTGTTAGAAAAATTCTTAAGGTATGCTGCAAATCTTTGAGTAAAACTGTGCACCTTCTCCTTTCTTTCTTTCTTCAAGGTGCATAGTCCCTTCATGAGAGTTGCATGAGTCTTTTGAACCGCATACTTACTTCTGAAAATTCTCTCAAAAGTAGCCCAATCAGGGATAGAGTTAGCAGGAAACCCAAAATACCATGATGTTGCAGCTCCTTTAAGGGTATGCAGAAATAGTCTGCAAACTACATCCTCATACTCCCCGGCCCTCAACCCTTATACCGCCAAATAAAAACTTTGCAAGTGATCATCTACTAGTATCTTCTCATTGGGGTCGAATTTGGGCAACATCTTTTCAAAATATTGAGGTAAATCATGTAAAGGAGGGGTCAAGTTTAGAGGCGATCTGGCTCTCCATGCAAGTGGTGGATTTGGTGGGTTGGGTGGTGGATTAGCATTTACTCCTGCCATTAATCTGGGTGGAGAGTGAGGAGGTGAACCAACAGGAGTGTGAGCAGGAGAACTGTAAGGGGTCTCTGGGCCTTCCTGATTCAAAGGTAGTACAACTTCCTATAAGGCTGTTTCTACAAGTTCTTCCCAGTCTCCAACCAGCACTGAGTCTTCTACTACAGGACGATCTTTCCTTTTGTATTCTCTTCTAGGCAATTTAGGGATAATTGGCAACCCTCCAATCTTCTTCACATATGCCCTGGTGTGTCTTCTCAGGTCATTAACAACTTCATTGCCAACAGAATATAGATGTTCTCTATTCCTTTCTTCCGGAATCGGGTTATGAAGTCCACTGCTTTCAGAACTGTTACCGGTGGAATAATCTCAGGAAAATGGGTTTCCTCGGCCAGCCATGCACTGGCAGCCCTCCTTCTAGCGCCAGTTATTGTTGAGGCATGGAAATTTGCAGGCAACAACAGCAAGGGATTCTCCCCAGTCAACGTTCCCAACTAGCCCGTAACTGTTTGGAATAGGGAATCCATCTGGTTTGCGGTCTGGCTACCGTAATTCAAGTAACAAAAACAAAGGCTTTTACCGGTTGCGGCCCGGTCCACCGTGTATTTTGTATTTTTTGAATTAATGTATGAGATGCACGTGCCTCACTAAATCCAGGGTGATAAGGATGCAGAGAGCAGTCACAATGTGATGTGCAGGTTCTTACCTCTAGTCTTAGCCCTCACAAGCATCTAAATCACATCAACAAGAAAATAAACTAACTACCTAATCTATCCCTATGGAGCAAGGTTATCATTCATTGGTGAGTAATGTATTTTGTACATGCATTATGAAAAGTTACAGATAGCTGACACTTCTTTCAAGACACATGAACAATTACAGATATTTGAACAACCAGATAGCCAATTGCTTATGAACAACATCCATTACTCACAGCGGAAAACATCATAAAATATAATGAATAACATTCAAACAAGAACATAGGTTCAGGAAATTAGAACAATCTCACAGTTAATGAGACACAGCTGAAAACGAAATAGTTCCCCTTCAACATTGCTCATTTAATTACATTTGATGCATTCCATATCGCACTTTCTCCAACAGGAAAAATTGCAGTTTCTGATTGTAAAACGAAATAGTTCCTCTTACAAGCAAATCGTTTCCAAATTTTTCCAGGGAAAAATCCCCTTTGTAAGTCCTAACTTTCTAATATTTAAACTACAACAGTAGACCACTTGGGATAGCCACCAAGCACGCGAACTTTCAGTCCTTCCAACGTATCATCTCCTTCTATGCGTTCATGAACTATTTAGTAACTCATGGGTATTTTGGTTCAGTGCCTTTGTTGCCATCCATGTTGTCTTTTCCTTCGCTTGTCCTTCTGGCCACAATTCAACCCGCACCAAAATGCTCAGCTACCCCTTCACGTTGCGGTAGTCATACCATTCCCTTGAGTCCATCTACAAATAAACCGAAATGCATCATTCATTGGATTTGCGTTACAAAACAAAGCGGCAAATTATGCTACTGAAACGGCTAATCTACAAGAAGAGACTAGGTGCACCATCGTCATTTTACAAGTGCTGACCACACTACCTTGTCTTCTTACAAGCTTGTGATAGCAACACCAATAGTAGAATTCGGGAGGAAACCAACATCGGAAGCAAAAGCTTTTCCCAGCCGCAACGGCAGAAGAGTAAAGGATACATGCATGCGACGGGAGGGCGGGAAAACTCAATTAGAAATCGGAAGGATAACCACTTCGGAAGCAAAATGACTTTTCCAGCCGCAACGGTGGGAGAGACATAGGCTAGAGACATCCGAAACACGGGCGGGAACAGCTTTAAGTGGAAGTCGGAAGACATCACATCGGAAGCCAAATGACTTTCCCAGCCGCAACGGCGGAAGAAAAAGGCTACGGGCAAGTGATTAAAGACCAATAAGCACCGGAAGTCAGAGCGATTCATAATTCGGATGACTAATTGCTTTGGGAGCCGCAACGGCAGAAGGGAAAAGGTTATCAGACACCGATTTAACACAGTATGACACCCAATTAACAGAAATACTAAGTGCTTTGGTCAGCTCTTAAAATTTAACAACAGAAACAAAACCAGCTTTACCTTCGAAATGGCGACCCAAAACAAAGAAACTTGATCCGATCGACAGGTAGAACAAACTTAAGACTGCGACCCGCAACAACAATCAAAAAATCAAAAACCAGGGTGAGAGTTAAGCTTTTACGCTCATCTCAAATTAAAACACGACCAAAAGACTCAAAGGATCCAACGATTAAAAACAATGCTAAATCATGAGGAGGGGCCCAAAATTTAAGAAATTTGGGAAGAACAGTTGCAGCAGCAACACCAACTTATTAGGTTCATGGGTGCTCAGTGGAATGACATCTTTGCCATTTAACATGGGGAGATGGCTTCCATTTCTCTGGAAGATGGGAGATCCTATCACAGGTCGTCTCATTCATGATCCGCAAAGAATTAGTGAGTAACGCTTCCTACATATGGACACCAAGCCATGGCAGTGTCTTGTAGTTCACACTTTATATCAAACCCCAATCAAACCCCAAATAAGAAAGCATTGCACACAGGGAGAGGGGGTCTTGTGTAAGGACAGCCTCACTATGATCATGGGGTTGATGTTGTACTAAAACTATCACCAAATGGTTCCCAAGCCATGATAGTTCCTTTTGACTATATATTTGGAAGACAAGAGGTCTCCTTACCAAGCCGGCTTGCTCAGTTTCCAGGTCAGGTTTGTGAATGGCGCTGGTTACCAGAACATGGGGCAATGGTTCTGTGTCAATGCAATCTTACATATCTAAAAAAAATGGGGGAACAAAAGTGATGGTTTAAAAGGCCGTGTGTGGAAAAACAAGGTGGTAAAGGTCTGATCTCAAGTTTGACTTTAACTTACATGCCTATGTCAGCCTCATTTCAGATGAACCTATCTTCCAATGACATTTGAAACAGAGTTGCATCATTTTAAATGACCATGGATGGGATGGCATCAATAATTTTAAAAGGTTTCTGGTTGGTTACATTCCTTGAGAGTTAATCATTTTCCCACTTACAATTTGATTGGGAAGGACTATTGTTTTGCAGAGATAATTGGTTCTTCCAGCCAGTCGCCATTTGTTGTAGGAACAACAGATCCAATGTCATTTGACACGGGAGCCCAATTATATGTATGAAGATTAATTGGTAAGACTCTTCATAATATTTAAAGGTCTCCTTAAGATTTTTATTTCTTGACTCTTGGGATTCATTAACTTAGCCAAATTGTCAAAAAAACCATTTTTGAGTTCTTTGCTTTTAATGCAGAAATATTGTTTTTTTGTTTGGATCATTTTTCATTCCGCATCCCATAACCCACAAGTTGCGGAATGAAGGAAACCTTTTTATTTTTGGATACTTATTTTTTAAACCCGCAACCCACATCCCGCAAATGTGGGATGTGGGAGATTTTTTTATCTGTGTTTTTTTTTTCAGTCAACCCACATCCCGCAACTAGCGGAATGCGGGCTGCAGGGTCATTATTTGTTTGCATTTTGGTTTGCGTATTTCTGCATCCTACATCCCACAAGATGTTGAATAAGAATTGCGGAGTCAATTGTATAATTTTTTGTTATTTTGCATTCCCGCATCCTGCAACCCGCAAGTTGTGAAATGAGGGTTATGGAACAATTAATAAACTTACAATTTTTTATTATCTCACATCCCGCAAACCTTTTCCCGATCGTTCTTTTTCTTTTTACCTTCATCTGATGGTCTGTATTATTCCTTTGAAACTATAAATATGATATCTTTGATTTACGATTATTCAACTATTTTTACTACTGTAATTCGCTCTATTGTGTGATTTTTTTTCCTAGATTTTACTGCGCGACTTCAAAATAGAGATTACTCCAATTTCAGGTTGGTTACCAGGTTTCTATCTCCCATTTTGAATTGATTATTGTTCTTACTATATAATTCAGTTTTAACTTCTGGTGTAAATATTCAATACGACACATGGCGACATCCAAAATCCCCAGAATTACAAGGAGTAAAAACCTCCAAAAGGATATGTTCACCAAATACCCAAACTTTGATGTCTTTTCTGACACTAGCAGTCATGTCACTGAAACTTATCATTTAGACTGGTCCATGGTTTATTCAATTTTCTTTAACAATGACCTCTCATATTTCCAAGGCGACCAAACAGTGTATGAGAGAATTAGAGATTCTGGCTTGCATATGATTGTTTTCAGACCATCCATCCTACCTTATAACAATGTTGTATGATGGAGTATTGACTGTGCCAATGTGAAATATCGTTCTTTCAATACCAGTACCAGGTCTCAGCTAGCCAATTTCCACTCGAAAACCTTTGCCAGGATGTATGCTCTTAAACCTTATACCTAGCTTCTAGATGCATATTTTGTTAACATTGCCAAATCCAAATTCAATTTCGACCAGATGCTCAAATCTTGGATGATGGAATCCTGCAAATTTTCCAAGAGGAAAGATGAATTATACCCTATCGAGTGGTTCAAAGAGCCTTGCTCCCTGTTAGCAGCCATGTTGTGCATGCTTTATGGCCTTCCCAACTGTTATTTTTTTAAAGAGGAATGGGCTCCCATCGCTCATCACATTATTACTACAGGTGAATCCTTCCCTTGGGCCTCAATTCTATCACTCGAACTTAAAAATGCCATCCAGGAGTTCCAGAAAGCCACTGCGAAGAAAAAGCCCAACTTTTACCTCACTGTCTTCATTGTGGACATCTTCTGTGCTAATTTTCGTTACCCTAATTTGGGATGGAGTTGGGAATTGTCGGCCCTGCCTGTACATATTTACCATTCTGAACTTTGGAATGGTAACTATGTGACTCAGTTCTATGACATATGTGAAACTTTTCTTCACAAGGTATATTTTCTGATTTTCAACAAAGAAGCCCATGCGTTCTCATCGAAGGCAAAATATCTCATAGCCACTATGGGAGACTAGTATGTGGGTGAATCTTTCACTTACATCAGGGTTTATGGCAGTAATGCAGCTCACATGCTACCTAAGGTCATCCTAGATAGGTTGGTCTTAGAAGAGATCTCATTTTAGATAGTCACAAAGGGAATCTACAAGAAATGTGCTACACCAAAGAGAAATGTTTGGAACAGGTTTCCTATTACACTTGGATCCTTTAGCGTTTCCTATTCTACTTGGGCATCAGAGTTGAGTGGCCATATCATGTCACTTAAACTTGGTTTCATAATTAAAAGGTAGTATGATCCTAAAGGGATTGTCGATTTACACCTAAGGTAGAACCACTTCAAAACAGGTTATGCTCATGAGGAAACCCCGGATGATTCCATTTATCAAGGAGTAGATACATTGTTTCAAGTCCTGGCAAGGGATAATAGCAAAGAGGAACAAATCCATATCCTACAGTATCAAAAGGAGATCGGGGATAGGGTAAAGCATTATAGGTCGATGGATTTGGACATCTTAGAAAGGATTCCAAAAGACAAAGAAGTTCAAGTTGCATCAAAAGAAACTCTGGCACCCAAAATTACATTGGTGGAAACCAGCTCAGTTTTGGACAAAGGGAAAGCTCCCATGGGGAAAATTCCCTAGGCATATGTGGAACAACAAGTTAATGACTATTTTCATACTTTAGAGCAAATAAAGAAAAAATTAAATAGGATTAGATGCACTAGAAGTTGCAACATCCCAGTCACCTGAAATTTCCCAGGTGGTACTAATGTGATTGAAAAGACTGTACCTGAACGAACTGAGGTTGAGGACAATTCTTTAAAGAAGACATATATTTCTAGTTCTGTTCCTACTATCAACCTGACTAATTCAGAGGAAGAGGGAAGAAGTTCTCCTGTGCCTGTTTCTATTGATACTGGTAATGATTTCAAAGATCTCACTAATGGTACCAATGGTAATGTATTATCCCCTCTTCCTCAACCTCAACCTTTATGTCAGTTTGCTCCCTCTTCTTCTGCAATAATTCTTTCTTCAATAAGGGCTTTGGAATCATTTTATGATGGTTTTGTTGCAACACCTTTTATGACAGAACTCTACTAGAATTCCACTTGTTTTCCTGAGTCAATCATACATGTTCTTAGGGTTGAACCTATTCCTTCATCTGTCGAGACTCCAGTTTTTAAAACCCCTCTGCATATTCCTTCAATTAGCTTAGTTTCATCCCCTATGTCTAAAAAAAATTGTAATAATGTCACCATCATCATTTCTTAAGGCTACTACTGTGAAAATTCTTGTTGTGGAAGTTTCTGCTCACAACGTTTCTTGAGCTCCTGAAGTTACTCTTTCCCAGAATGTTACTTCCTCCCCTGCCACTTCCCATATCACCATGGATATACCTTCTCAAACCACCACTCAAACTTCATCTTTTATTTTTACATGTATTAACATACCTCCTATTGATGAAGTCAAAGACAAATTCAATGAAGACTTTGTGGTATCCCTGGATGAATATAGGTATAGTAAAGCTGAGAAATCTGTGGTAAGACGAGGAAAGAAGAGGGGCAGGGATCATAACAATATGGATATGCCAATGGTGAATGAAGTTTTATGGACACCACAATCTAGTGATTCACAAGCTTATTCTACAGATGCAGCTTCTATTCTAGGTGCTTTCACAGGTGCCAATATGGATGCTTCCAAATCTCTAAACAGAGAGTTTGATAAGCAAAAGGCAGAAATTATCAGTTTGAAAGTAGCACTAGAGAAACTCAAGAAACAACATGAGAGCAAACAGGATGAACTCCAACCAAATAATGTTTCTCTCAATATAGAGTTTCCAAAAGAAAAGAATGATAATGCTACTCTAGTTCAGAAGGTTGCAGCATTAGAGAAGCAAAATGAAGATGCAACTGCAAGTGCAACTTCATCTTCATTTTCTAGGTTTTCACAAGGAGAGTTTAAGGAGCTTGCTATCAAAACTAACACGGAACATTTTGATATGATATGTGAGTTGTTTGGAACTCTCAGTAATATATTTGAGACTCATATAGTGTTTGACAAGATGTCTATGGATTTGGAGGACCTAATTGAGAAAAGACAACATGCCTCAAAAGCTTATGATGAAGTCGCTGATTGGTAGAGGTACATGAAGGAGAGGCATGATAATATCACTCTTCTCACCCCTTTTCATTTTAAAATATTTAGAACTATTTTGAGGGCATGGGAAGACTTGGATTATACAGTGGTCGATACCATAAAGAAAGCTCAGTCTATCTGCAGCAGGAGGTGGTATGCAGTGGATCATATCATGACAGACTTATCTTTTCCTACCATGGTGCTCACTGAGAAGGCATGTCCACCTGGAATTATGCTCGAGCAGGTTGAGAAATGAAGAGATGAGCAGGAGGAGAAAATCAAGGAATTGTACCACATCAGCATACGTGATATGGAGCAGTTAATCAAACAACCATTTGCAGTGCAAAGAAAGATCCATGTTTACATCTGATTTTGGCATAAGTTGGCTAAGAATGAGGTCAAAGACTATAAATGTAATGCTAAATTAGGCATAGAATCAGCCACTTATCCATATATCGAGGAGCTGCTGTGAATTTGGAGGGTCTGGAAATATTTCCTAGGATATTAGCTTTGTTTAGTTTTTGGATCCCCTTTAGGGGGAAATTCTATTGTTTGTAATAACTATTTAAGTAAATGATCTTCAATGTATCAAGGGCTCTTTAACTTTTGATTGTTGGGAAGGGAGACTGATACAAGGGATCCAATAACACTTCAACTTTTGCGAAGGCCTTTTATGCAATTTGTTACAGAAGATTTTGAATATAAAACAGTGTTGCAATTCTTATCTTTTGTACTTGATATATCAAATTTCTTTGACAGTTTTAGTTTTCCTATTCCAAATAATCAGATAGTATTGTGGTTCATTTGCAATTGGTTAGTGTGCTAATTTAACTTTGATTTATCTTTGTTAATTATTAATACATTGATAAAAATTCATGAAATTTCTTTTATGAACTATTTTTATCTATTTCCGTAAATGTTTGAGCAGTAAGAGTTTCATAGCTTATAAGTTGGTTTTTCAACTAACTTGAGCACTTGCACGTTATCTTGAATGGTTTTATTTTGATTTATTATTGTTTAATTTTCATTAAACAATTTGTAATCTCAGTAAGTGCAGTCTCATTCTATTTGCATTTCTATTAATATGATGAATTGTCCGTTCTTTACACAGCTCAAGACCACCTGTCAATTATTCAACTTCATTTGAAGCAGTTTAGATTTAGATTAGTCTCTTTTTCCAAGCTAGGTTTAAGTTTCCTTTTCTTTTGTCTCAACTCTTTTTTTTCCATTCTGGAAAATATATCCATTCTAGATCAAATCCTTCTACATGCCAGCGAAGGTTGCATAATTACCAGTGGGGGATTACCATACCAAACAGCTCGAGGATAGAACAATACCTACATGGGATTTTTTGAATCCTTTGGCTGGTTTTTATTTGTGTCTTGTAAGCCTTGAACACCCTAATCAGCCACATACACAGTGGGGGATTCAACAGGGCCCTGATGAAATATTGCGTCGATGTGTTTTTTACCACAAACAACATTGGATAATGAGTAAAGCACATGATGGTGTCGCACAAGGACGCTATGTGGGAAAGGAAACAATGTGCAAGATATTGCAAGCTAGATTATGGTGTCCGACCATACACATGGATACTAAGAGATTTTTCCAAAGCTGCGATGTTTTCCAGAGAATAGGAAAACCGTCGAGGCACAACGAGATTCCATTAGTGCCGTAGATAACTCTATAAGCATTTGATAAATTAGTCGTTGATTTTGTTGGTACTTTCATTATGCCAAGAAAAAGGACTGGTGCACGCTATATTATCACCTCAATAGACTACTTAACTACATGGGCAGAAGCAACGCCTATTAAAGGTTGCATTGTTGCAACTATGACAAAGTTTCTATTCGAAAATGTGGTGACAAGATTTGGCTGCCCTAAAATTCTTCTAAGTGATCAAGGTACTCATTTTGTTAACAAATTGATTGATGAGCTGACTATAGAATTCCAGATTTAGCATTAGAATATGACACCCTAGCATCCTCAAGCGAATGGAACAGTCGAAGCATTTAACAAGATTGTGGAAAATGCGTTAACCGAGGTGTGCAACATGCATCGAGACAATTGGGACCAGAAATTTTTAACTGTGCTATGGGCATATCACACAACCTGCAAAAGATTAACAGGGCACACTCCATTTATATTGGTTTATGGATAAGAAGTTTTTGTGCTGATGGAATATATTGTGTCGAGCTTAAGGATTGCTGCACTGACTGAAATGACCGATGTGGATGTTGTTGAGCAAATATTGTCGCAGCTCATGCAAATGGAGGAAGAATGATTCATTAGGGGATTTCATCAGAACATAGAGAAGCAAAGGTAGAAAGCATGGCATGGTCGCTATATCAAGACTAAGAAGTTCAAAGTTGGAGGACTTGTTTTGTTGTATGGCAACAAATTTTTGAAGCATCCGGCTAAATTGAAAATGCATTGGCTAGGGCCATATGTGGTCGGACACATCACTGACGCAGGAGCAGTAAAATTACACGATATGGATGGAACATCAGTCATAGGAATGATAAAAGACAGTCGGTTGAAGCCTTACCATGATGGCTGTGACAGATAAAAGAGAAAAAAAAAAGAAAAAAGAGAAAAGGAAACTACTATGTTGCATCTCTACGACAGGAGTATGAAAATCACAATAAGATTGAGAATGAAAAATGGGAGCCATTAAGGCCTGTATACCTGAAAATGTTTAGGTGATTATGAGAGCGAAGCATCATTAATTCGACAAGTCCGAGGAAAATGGCAATGTACTGTTTAGTCCCATCCACCGTCCTCTCCACAACTGTCCTGTCAGGTACAGATCAGAGTTCAAGAATGCAAAGTTAATTCTAAAATGAATTGGAAGGGAAGCTCATGTGATTGACGGGACACATCTCTTCCATTGAATGATTGCATGTAGGACAAGAACACACGTATAAATATGGGCCTTCATCGTCAAGAATCACTTTACTTATGAGAGAGAATACGAGCTAACCAAATCCTATAACTGTGAGAGCCGAAGCTAATGGTGATTTCGATTTCCAGTACCAGTGAGCAGTTTGATGTTACACTTGCCTCACCTTTCCTGATATTTGAAGATATTACATCACCAGAGAAACAACAAGTACAACAAGAATCAGAAACTATGGTGTAGCCACCTCCCTAGACAATTCTTGCTGCTGGTTCAACCCCTACGTCAGGCACAACATTGGCCATGGTTCTTATTCCACCAGTCAATGTACCAGCTGCAGGTCCTTAGCCATTTGTGTCAAGTGTGGACCTTCTAGGTACATCAAGGCCTCGGGTTAAGGTGCCAAATTTCACAACGAAGCATAAGCCCCTCGAGGACACACCCAACCTGCCACCACGAAGAGAAATGAATGTCACTATAGAGGAGTGGAACCTGCACACTGCTTCACAGGGACAGTGGAACTAGAGCAGTGTGCAGTAGGAGTGTTGTTCAATTGGTCACAATACTTTCTGAATGAACTGCTAGAAGATGCATAGAAAGAGCAGGAGGAGAGTAAGGCAAACTTCCACTACTCTTGGTTGCTAATTTTGATTTCTTTTGTATTTTGGTGTTATACCCAAATCCTATCACCACCATGTGATAAGACCCTTGAATTACATATTTTCCCTTAATCCCAGCATCTAGAGTGGAAACCCATGTTGTTTGTCAATCTTACATAAAAATATTCAGCACCATGCTTTCCTTGTTAACCATGAGCGGTACCTTGTTCGCACTGCCTGTATCTTGTTTACCATAAGCGGTGCCACCGCCTTTGGCCTTTGGTCCATAAGAAGTTCTAACCTAAATCGCTTTGTCATAAGAGGAGAAAAGTGGTACCCTGGGTAAAATGGAAAAAAGAGAAGTTTCTCGAGGCTTCTAGATCACACAGGGACTTCACTTAGTGAACCTCTCACATAGCACGTGTGATCATGGGATATTAAAGAATACCCTTAATTTCCATAGATATTGACCCAAATTATTTTTGTTGAAACCCCCTCCCAATACTTAAAACCTCCTCCCCACCCATTTTTATACCTCAATCCTTACAAACCACCCTACCCACCCCCACCTTAAACCCCTCATCCTCCCCAATATGTGCAATATATTGGTTCACTTTTTGATAATTTTAAAACCCACAATATGAACTAAGGTGATAGGATATTGGTCGACAAGTGAATCCCCCATGCTAGATCCCTAGCCTTGTGTCCTCCCTTATCCCTATCATTGTGGGTCAGTTGAGCTCGAGATCCCCCATCATAGGATCTTAGAGGCCACCTCATCCACAAATATCTCAACCATTCCTATCCATTGAGCCTTATAAATGCAAGCTCATGTCCATGGTTGAGGGGGAGAACCATAGAGGTATTGTTATGTTGTTGGATTGACCACTTGGCCTAAGACATTTGAGAGCATAGAGAGCAAAGTTGGAGCTTATGGGGATGAAGTGTTAGTTTCATGGAGATGCACATCAACACTAAGGCTTAATTGGTTGTAAACTTCTCCATTCATATTAATGCAAATCTGATTTTTGTCCCACATTACTGTTGTTCTGATTTCGCATGTAAATGTTGTTGGATTCCTTAGTCACTGACATGGATAAATAGATTATGTTCGGGTAGATTTGATATGTTTGCGTGTTTGATCTAATTGCAGGTGCACAAGTTCACTATCAAAGAAACATTCCAGGTGTCTATGACATTTAGGAAGGGTCTTCATCCTTTGTCGTTCACTCATTTGTTCTGGATCTGAACCATTCAGACCAGAGGAACAACTTCTGTCCACAGAAGGTGAAATATTCCTGCTTACAAATCTGGTGACTCCACTGGGGAATAGTTATATGTATCAGTTGATCTGATCTTCCTCAGTTCTTAAAATACTATATGAATCCAGGCTCCTTCTCAGCCAAATCTGCTATCTAACTCGATGGATTTTGGTTTGAAACTTCCAGATCTATCTAGATCTAAATTATTCCGAGCTTTTATGCTCTCTTTCATCCTCAACCTATCAGTTCTTACCTTGATTTGGTCTTTTTCTGAATTGATATGTCGTTCTCCTTTATGTTTTGGATTTATACAGGGAACCGTGCTTATGCAGTTTGTGAGAAGTGGTGCCACCACCTGAACCTAGTTAGCAGCATGCCGTGCCACCACCTGAGTCCTGTTGATGAGAAGCGGTGTTGGTTCAGAATGGCTCTGTCAAGACCCCTGCAGCACGGTGCCAGGTAGGCATCATTCCAAGACCTCTTTATTCCTATTTTTTGCAAAAACATTTGAGTTGAATTGCTTTCAGCCCTGCACTGTCAGGCTTGTGTGTTAGAATATGATGCTTGTGGTTTGAAATTTTATGGTTAAAGATTGGTTTTCTTGGAAAATTCAAAAGCTATATTAGGCGAATTGATTGTTCATTCACTTTTTTGCTTGTTGGTTGTAATTGTCAAAGGAATTCTTATTTTTGAAAAGCTTAGGGTGTTAGTAAGATCTCTTTTCATCTCTATTATATAGACTAAAAGAAAAACATTTGATTAGCGTCTAGGTTTCATTTATTGTTTGCATAGAGAACTTCTTTTTCCTCCTTTAAAAAATAATTTTTTTTACTAAGATTAGGTTATCATTATCAAGCATTAGACATTGGATCTCTGATTGGCCTCACAAGCTTTCAGGCTCTTTATGCTCTTTTGTCTCTTATGCATTTAGTACTATCTCATCAAAATAAAAATATGGTAGTTTTAAGTTAGATTTTTCCTATGTTTTAAGAAAAAATGAAAAATAGAGTGCATATGCATGTAGTGTGCTTCTTGTTTTTCTTTTAGGAAAAGAGATTCTTCTCCTTCTTATTGCTTTCACAAAAGAGAAATCAGTTTGGAAAGTGTTTGTCTGTGATTTTTTGTTCAAGATTGTTGTTTGGAAACATTTTTGGTTTTGAAACAAAACAAAATACTCTTTTTCCCTCCCGTAGGTAGGCATACTAAATGGTAAAGTGAAATATTTGAACATGCATATTGCATGGTTTTAATTTTTCTGTCAAAACACCATGCATTCACCTAACTATCCACTTTAAAATTAATGGTAGTTATAGGTTAAAATTTACATACCAATTGGAGTGATAGGTAGAGACATGTTCGGGAATCATTAAGCGTAGGAGGTGTTGTTATTTGTCTGCATTACATCTCGAGACTCACATGGTTCTTCCACGTACCATTGGTATATCGAATGGCATTTCACGTACCCTTGAGGTATATAGAAAGGTACTTCGTTTACTCAATTGTATATCAGAAGACCCCTTGCGTACGGTTATGCATTAGACAACACTACTACCGATTCGAGCTCCCACATACCTTGAGTATATCGAGAGACCCCACTAGGATACCTTATCCACCTGAGAAAATCCCTTTGGTTGTCTTGCTTGGAACCATACACTAAAAACATCATTCGGGGAGATTACTACACATGTACCCTAGAGGTATATCGTGAGTGGCACCTTCTTGACAATCCTGGTGAGAGACCTGACTATTTTAACTCCTCCTGTCATTTTAAGTGTGCTTGTTTAACCTATAGCTTATGTAGGGAAATGTTTTGGTGTGTTTTCTAGTTTTTTAGACCCTAGGTTACTGGTTGAGTTAAGACAGTCCAGAAGAGTACAGGGGTTGCCACCCGATTTTATTCCTGGTTCAGGAGAAAATATAATGGATGCTATCGACCAAGGAGCTGCTACCACCTCCCAAGTGGGAGATAATGTGGTTGCAGAAAGTGGAGGACCATATTCTTCACACTCGCCTCCCTTGGTCCAACAACATTCTTGGGAAAACACTTCATTCCATTCTCCCATAGAAGTTCATGTTGATGATACTACCCGTCTGGATTATGGTCCCAATGCTCCATTTTGGGATACCTCTATAAAATAGGCCATTGCCTCATTTGGCACCCATTTAAACTCTCCTAGAGAAGTTTCTCTAGATGAAGAAGAATGTAGACAATACCATGCAGCCATTCTTCGTGCTTAGGATATTGAAAGAAAAATAGATGACATATTGGGCACACCACCATCACGTTCCACAGCTATTCCAGTGGGATACTGTTCACTTGCTAATTCTATGAGACCCATTGAACCAATTATAGATCACACAGTAACACCACACAACCTAGGTCAAACTACCAACCCCACCACCTCCTATGTTATGTCTGTTCCCAATCTTCATAGGTCTTCTGCACCTGGGACCCAACCTTCAATTCTCGTTTCGTCATTACCTTCTAGTGCCAGGGAGAAACCCTTGGCATGACCTACATTATCTGGCACCAGAATTGTACCTAATCAAGGACAAACCTCTAATATAGAATGATCTATAGTTTATGTCCCTCCCACCCATATTAACATGGCTAATCCCCCATCCAATTTAGGTTAGCCCTTGGGGGCACAACCTGTAACCATTCAATATTCTGGAGGTTATGGTTATCAAATCCCTGTAGGAAATATTAATTTACCATCCAATCCTCCAGGAATACCTGATGTTGGAATTCCATACCCTAGTAATACTTTCACGCGATGGGGGCAGCCTAACTGGTCTTACATGCCAGCTATGGGGGGGATACCCATACATACTGCATGAGGCGTCAGAGGACCACCTCATGGTGGTCCTCCCCTTGAGGGGCCTAATGGTCCTAGAGGGCCTAGTGGCTTTCCTCCTTATGGTCCTAATGGTATTGGTGGTCTTGGGAGGCCTGGTGGATTTCCCCCTAATGGCCTTGGAGGGTCTGGTGGCCCTCCTCCTAGTGGTTCCGGAGGCTCTGGAGGTTTACCTCCTAGTGGCCCTGGAGGGTCTAGTGGTCCACCTCCTAGTGGTCTTGATGGTCCCGGTATTAAATTGAGCACATAGATCTGTATACAAACACACAACTCACATGATAGATCACACAATTTACTCAGTTATTGAAGAATGAAACAGTGCAAAAATGGCTTGCAGCTATGAATGCTTTTCATTAATCAAAGAGTAATTAGATAGATAATTACAATGAAGTACAATGTATTTAATAGCCATAAGCAATTCGAATCCACATGAGGAAGTTCGAATTGATTAGACTCCACTTGACTTTAGGTAACCAAGACCTTGTCTAAATCACTATCGAAGGACTCAGTAGTTAACTGACCTTGTCTAAACCATAATCGGAGTTCATCGGAGCTCTAAAACACAACTAAGTGTTACATTTAGTGTTGACTAATGGTTAACTGACCGTGGTAGGTGAGAAATGCGCCCCACATGTGTGCAGTCAAGTAAACCTAGCGCTAATTGTATGTAGAGGACTAGAACTGAATGTGACTGACTCCTAACTTAGCTTGACTAGTCATCAACTGAAGTGAACTGACCTTGGTTGGTTTCGGCACTCCCAATGGCTTCCTAAATTGTAGGGATTGGTCTAGGAGGCTCCTAAACTGATGCAATCAAGTGCAATCAGTGGCAATGAGCCTCAATTAGTGTTCCCCACACTTTAGTAACTGAAACATGTGCCCCAATTAGGTCAAGTTGACCCAATGGTGCTAATGACTATAAATAGACTGGATGGACTCTCAATTTAGACATGACTCCCGATTTAGACATATGACCAAATTGGACAAGGGAGGATTAATAATCCTAACACCCCCCCTGAATGATAACTTGGACAATCTATGGGCCCTGGTAACTAAGACCATAGGTCACCCATTACATCAAGTAAAGTAAAGTAACTACTCAAAAACAAGGTGCCGGGGAAAAACCACATGGGAAAAAACCCCCCCTTCTAATTAAGTAGGTAGAATCAGGATCCATCTGGTTCTTCTGTGCACAGGTATATTGGGGCCTGGCATGTGAACCTCTCCATCAAGCATGTTCATGTTGGGAAGAACTACTCGGCAGATGAATCTAAAGCATACAGGGCACTTTTCAAGGAATTTCGTGATATTTTTGCTTGGTCCTATGAAGAGATGCCGGGGATTGACCCATCCATTGTGGTCGACGAGATTAAAACCTATCCCATGGCCAAGCCTGTCAGGAAAAAACTAAGGCAAGTCCATCCACGGAAGGCCTCAATGATTAAAGCTAAAATTGAGAAACTTCTCAAAGCTGGGTTTATTTATCTAGTACCCCTCACGAAATGGGTATCAAACATTGTCCCTGTCAATAAAAAGAAGGGAACCATTAGAGTCTATATTGACTTTAGCTATTTGAATAAAGCTTGTCCCAAGGACAACTTTCCTACTCCACACATCGATCAGATTATCAACAACTGTGCTAGAAGTGTCATCTTCTCATTTATGGATGGATTCTCTGGCTATAATCAGATTGAGATATTACCCACTGATCAGCACAAGAGGGCATTCATTTTCCCATGGGGAACCTTTGAATATAAGAAGTTACTTTTTGGCCTGAAAAATGCTGGAACCACGTTCCAGCATGCGATGTCCTATGCGTTTCACGATATTAAACATATTATTGAACCATACCTTGACGACCTCCCTGCTCATTCACGGTGACGGGAGGACCAAACTGGTCATCTTAGAGACATATTTCTAAGATGTCGTCATTATAATATATGGCTCAATCCGCATAAATGTGTTTTTTGCATTGAGACGGGATGTCTGCTACATTTTGTGGTCTCCAAAGATGGCATCCGGATAGACCCTTTGAAAATTGCCACCATTTTGTCTCTACCAGCCCTAAATAATCTCCTTGAAATCCAAAGTTTGCAAGGGAAGGAAAACTTCCTCCGTCGTTTCGTATGCAAGTTCGCAGAGAAAACGCACGGTTATGCGTCTCCTGGAAAAGGACACTCCGTTCTTTTGGGATGACCAAGCCCAACGCGCCTTTGATAATCTAAAACATGCTCTGACTCATTCACCTGTGATAAACCCCCCAGATTATTCAAAGGACTTTCTCTTGTATATTGCAGCCTCCGCTGCTACCATTGCTATGGATTTGGTGCAGGAAAATCCCAACGATTAGGAGCATGTGATTTATTATTCCAGTAAGAATCTTATGGATTCTGAAACCCAATATTCACACGTGGAGAAGTTAGCATTGGCCATGGTCATCGCTGTACAAAAATTTCGTCACTACATTTTGCTCCGCACAACCACTGTATTGGAAATCCAGAACCCTATGTATTACATCCTGACTTGTCAGGTGCTCGGGGGCAAGTACTCCCGATGGATAGTCATACTACAGAATTTTTATCTGGAATTCACCAAAACCACATCAAAGAAATCCTTGGTCTTTGCCGAGCTCATGTGTGATCTTCCCTATGCTGCAATGGAATATGAGCCTAGTGATTCATTTCCCGATGAATTTATTTTCCTGATCAGCACTACCAATCCATGGTATGGAGATTTGATTATTTATCTCCAAACACAACGATTTCAGCCGCATTTATCCCATGACGATTGCCACCATATCCGTCACCATGCAAAATACTACCTCATCCTGAATGATACCTTGTATAGACATGGGATTGATTCTATTCTCCGATGATGCCTCACCCATAAGGAGGCTGAACATGTGTTGAATGATTTCCACTCTGGAGCATGTGGTGGTCATTTATCTGGGATGGATACTGCCCAAAAAATCCTTCGCGCTAGCTATTTCTAGCCTTCCATCTTCAAAGACCGTCATGAGACTGTTAAGAAATGCCCACCTTGTCAACATTTTTATCCCAAAAAGTGCACCCATCCTACTCTACTACACCCCTTCTTTATTGTTGGACCATTTTCCAAATGGGGGATTGAATTTATGCATTGTAAGCCTACCTCAACCGGGGGGCATGGTTACATCATCGTAGCCATGGACTATTTCACAAAGTGGACTGAGGCCATGCCTACATATGCAGAAGATGGTAAGACTGCTGCTTTCTTATTGTTTAATCATATCATAGCTAGATTTGGAGTCCTACAGTCCATTGTTACTGATCACGGATCACATTTCCACAATCAAATGATGGAGGAACTGAGTGCCAAGCTAGTTTTTTCGCCATGAAAACTCTACGCCATATTATCCACAAGCTAATGGTTAGGTAGAGGCCATTAGCAAATTTTTGAAAACTATGCTTCGTCGGATGGTTGGAGATCATAAATCCAACTAGAACCACATTCTTTTCTCCACTCTTTGGGATTATAGAACTTCAGTGAAAACAACCACTGGTTTCACACTGTTCCAACTTGTCTATCGACTTGAAGCTGTCTTACTGATTCAATGCCAGGTTCGATATTTACAACTTGCCATCGAACTTCTCCCAAACACTTCCGCAAAGGAAGAAATATTTTTGTACTTAAATAACCTTGATGAGACTCGGAGAGATGCACCTTGGCTAATGAGGCACATAAGAAACGCGTCAAGGCGCAATATGATAAATCCGTCCAACCTCATTCCTTTAACGAGGGTGACCTAGTTTTGACTTACGACCAAAGATATGACAAACTAGGGAAGGGTAAGTTCGAGTCCATGTGGTACAAACCTTTTGTCATTTCTAAAGTTTTAGAGAAAGGAGCCTACGATCTTGTTGACTGCAATGGAATCCCTTTGGGGCAACCTCGCAATGGGTTGTACCTAAAAAGGTACTATGCCTAGGTCCTTCTTGGATGGTATCTTGTATATATGTAAATTGCTTGACTTTCAATGTGATTTTAGTATTTTCAAGATGGTTTTGAGTTTAGTTTCCGCATCTATTTATACCATGTTTTGGTCATGCAGAGCAGATGGATTTCTACGGCTTTTCTGATGGTGCTTGCGACCACAGCTTGAATCTCGCCTTAGCTGCTTGGGTCCTCTTTTCCCCGGCTGAATGTTTGGTCAGTTCAGGAGCAGTTTGTATCGTTCCCGCTACCAATAACATCTTCGAGTATCAAGTAGTCATCGGTCTTCTGACTGAAGCCACCCAAGATGTTCACAATCTAGTAGTCTTGATGGACTCACAACTCATGGTTTGTCATCTAAACCATGTATACACCATTAAAAACCTCGTGCTTCTCTACCTCTTCCAGAGAGTACGCTTTCTAGAAAGATCATTTGAAACCATCACTTATAGGCATATCCCTAGGGAACATAATGTAGTTGCTGACTCATTAGCTAATTACATCCTAGATTGGAATATTTCCCATTCATGACGTTAAAATCAAACATGGTCCATTGTAAATAAACATTTAAAGACACATAAAACTCATGTAAAATACATTCGCCATTTGTGACATATAAACACCAAGAATAAGTCTCTCTCTATATATATATATGAACAAATTTACAAAAATAGGTCCCAAGACCTCATCTGAAGCACGTAGGATTTTAGGAAAAGATCACCATACAAAATCCTAAAGCTGTCATCTTTCAGTAGATATCTCATACACACAATGTCTAGTGATCCTCGTGGTAGCACATCACCGCCCGGGTTACTCTATGTAGCAGCCTACCAAATCAACCCGGTACTCCGGGGTCTCTAATACCTCAGAGGGAGGTCATTAATGGAAGTGTCAGGGATATCCAAGGTCAACCTCTCTAGGTTTCCCTCTAACTTCCCGGTGATATCATCACCCTGCGGTACAAAGCAGGCTCCAGCTCGTCTATCCAATGGGGAAGCTCCACCAGGTCGTGCTGCTCCAATGTCTGCATGAAAATATCCAAGTCTTGTTACTTAACATAAAAAGTATAAAACATCAAAAAACATAAAAACATTTAATCCATTTTAGGGTTTCTTGCTTCTTACCAATGTCACCCCATTGTCCGCTAGGTGGGAGAAGTAGGTCAAGATCTCCGCTGAATTCTATGCCCACGTAAGCATAATCTGGACCCACCTCAGCATACAGGGGTCTCGCGCTCTCAGCTCTGTGAAGACCACCCGAGGTCTCATCTGTGGTACCCGCTCAAAGAAGAAGCAAGATAAAATGGAACCAAAGCCAAACTGCTTCAATTCTCCCTCCCGACACTTAGTCAACTGATCTTTGAATATCGAAAGCATGGATTATGCCCAGTTGAATACCGTAGGTGCCATGGCCTCTATGGAATATAGCATGTATGCCCTAGAATCTTGGTGCACACCCTGACTCCCGGACACTCTCTACATAGTAAATAGGACTGTCCATAGAGGCCCGTCCATCACTGCTTAGATGGGGATTTTCTTCCCCGATGTCCTCGTCCCTGGGATACAGTGACTGTCTATCAACTCTCATGTTGTAATATCCCCTCCCTAGGAACTTGTCACTGAGATGGGGGCACCCCGTTTTGAGAGTCCAGTCAAGAAGTAGATGTCCTCTACCTCCACTGTCAGAATATGGGCCCCAACCTCAGAGTATTGCTACTCCATATTCCACATCCGAAGTATGTGCTCTAGCAACCGCTCATGTGATACCATTCTTGGGGTCCGGAAGAATTTCAGGAGCCCACAGTCTCATAATGCGGCTATACGATCCGTATTCCTTTCAGCAAAAGTGTCATCATCGTCATGTTGTCTTTCTTTCCATATCACCATGATTAATCCGCAAAGACCTGCCAAAAACAATCATAGCACATATTAGAATCATCCTTAATCATTTAAATTCAAAAGAATGATTTATTTTTTCTTATGTTATCATTTTTAAATTGCCACGGCCAGCACCACTTGTGCACCATTGGAGACAGGTGGTGGCACCGCCTGTCAGATTTGTTTTAGGTGTGGTTCTAGTGAGATATCACGTATCCTGCAAGGGGTATGCATGGTGCCCATTTATATGTTTTTAGGGCTTGTCATACAAGCCCAAAACCCCATCAAAACTCAAAATAAAGACTATGAAAAGAAAGATTAAGGTTTTAACTATTACCTGGAACTAACAACGCTCAAATCCGATGGTGGGAATTCCCAGTATCAGCAGCTAAAGATCTGACTAGGAAAGTGCTCCAAATGCTCTCCACTATGGGTAAATAGTAAAAAGTTTTGATTTTTTACTATTTACATGACTTATATATGCATTTTTTGGGTCTGACATGCTATAGTTTTGATTTAAAATCACCTTTTATTCAAAACTTATTAGTCATAATCCCTTAATGTTAGTTATGAGTGCATTTAGTGACTTGTTTTTTAGTCAATTGCAGGATAGAAGAACCACAACAGTAAAGCTTTGGGAGTTTGTTTATGACTTTTTTGTACTTCCATAAAATGGAAAAAGTCAATGAGATTTTGTTACAACACTTTTTTCATGCTCTTGAAACCTAGTATCATAGGTTCGAGTCTATTTCTGATTCTTTCTAGGCTCGTAAAAAATTAACATTGTGTAAAGAAACTTCATGGAGTCTTCTTTCACCTCTTTTCAGGCTCCTTAAAAACGAAAAGATCATCGACTCCATTTCAATTTCTTTCCAGGCTCGTAAAAATTGACATTGTGTAAAGAAACCTCATGGAGTCCTCTTTAAACTCTTTTTAGGCTCCCTAAATATGAAAATATTGTCGAGCGATATTGTCTTCTTCATGCTCGTTAAAGCATTCGAAGAGTCATCTTTCCGATGGTGGGTTATCTCTTTTTCGGTTCGGATAGACTATTTACGAAAAAGGAACACTCCAGTTGATCATGACTAGAAGAGTTCTCCAAGGTATGATTTTACACTTTTCAGGCCTTAGGGACTAAATTGTATGAAAAAGGACCCATTTGGAGTCTTCTTCCATAGTCATTCAGACTCTCTAAACATGAACGATACCAATTTTTCTTTCATTGGACTCATTAAATTAAACATTGAGAGACCCGTTCCAGGAACGAACCCCTCCTCTCTCAGGTTCGTAAAACATATGAGTTTGGACTTGTCTCAGACAAGCTATACCAAGTGTTTGTTACCCTCTTTGAACTCGTAAAACCGAAAAGAGGCACTCATCGATCATGATGGGGGAAATGGGAAGGGAATAATTTTGCAAATAAATGGAAGTAGTTTGTCGTTACCTTTGAACATGGCACTTGTCTGCATATCATTTTAGTCAATTGGGTATTCAGCTGATCTCCATGACAATCCACTTTCATGAGTCATGTCACTCCTTTTAGTCTTTCAAAAGAATGCATTTTCCATAGTCGCATCGTGATTTTGTCCCGTTCAGTCATGCTTCCAAGTCTTTTGTCGTGCCACCCGATGTTCAAAGGGAAATTGAAGAAGTTTACCTCTGCAGTCAAAATAGTCTCTGTGTCAATACTTTTGAGTCAGTCCTATGGTTACTACATTCACATCATTCCAAAACTATGTTCCAAGTTTCATTTCGTTGATGTGGGACTCATCATGGCCCTCCTTCGATGAGACTTTTCCTGTCGACATTAGGTCATCATCCAGGAACTACTCTTAAAAACAAAAACTTAGTACCTTGAGATCTGTATTCTTTAATGACAGATTCTCTTGCTCTCGACATAGGTTCACATCATTTTCCTTTGATTGATAGAATCGACTAGGTGTTCAACATAACGAAATCTATTCACACTCAGTATATTGTACTAGGGTACCTTGGGAATCATTGACATCAATGGTGACCTCCCTCGCACTTGTTAATGGTTCACATCATTGGCTAGTAATAAAGTGGTTTCTACCATGTTTGACTTCAGATCATTGTAATCACATGGATAGAATCGTACTTTGTTGAAGATGAGACGAAGACCCAGATGGAGTTTTATATATCTAGCATGGATCCACATTTGTCTGGTCATGGCTATGCTCAAATTTGTGTTTGTATGACATAGATCTAAGTTGTATGTCTGGTAGCTATGTCCAAGTTTGATTCCTCTATCACATGGATCTACACTCTATTCTAGTAGCCATGCTTGTTTATTCCTCCCATGGATCTGCCTTGTATTGGTCTGCAGCCATGAGTTGGTTACTTGTGTCTATGAGTCAAAAATATTGATGTACTACAGATGCCTACTTGACAACATGCTCTGATCGAGCTGACATTTCACCTCAAAGTGACAACTTGTTCTCTCAAAGCTCTTATTTATCGTATCCCTCTAAGAATCATACTTTGGGGGGAATCCTGTTATACCCAAATCCTGTCACCACCATGTGATAAGACCCATGACTTACATATTTTCCCTTAATCCCAGCATCTGGAGTGGAAACCCATGTTGTTTTTCAATCTTACATAAAAATAATCAGCACCGCACTTTCTCTGTTAACCATGAGCGGTACCTTGTTAACACCACCTGTATATTGTTTACCATAAGTGGTGCCACTGCCTTTGGCCTTTGGTCCATAAGTGGTTCTAACCTAAACCACTATGTCATAAGAGGAGAAAAGCGGTACCCTAGGTAAAATGGGAAAAAGAGAAATTTCTCGAGGATTCTAGATCATGAGAATCGTGTCCTCCCTTATCCCTATCATTGTGGGTTAGTTGAGCTCGAGATCCCCCATCATAGGATCTTAGAGGCCACCTCATCCACAAATCTCGCAACCATTCCTATCCATTGAGCCTTATAAATACAAGCTCATGTCCATGGTTGAGGGGGAGAACCATAGAGGTATTGTTATGTTGTTGGATTGACCACTTGGCCCAAGCCATTTGAGAGCATAGAGAGAAAAGTTGGAGCTTATGGGGATGAAGTGTTGGTTTCATGGAGATGCACGTCAACACTAAGGCTTAATTGGTTGTAGACTTCTCCATTCATCTTAATGGAAAGCTGATTTCTATCCCACATTATTGTTGTTTTGATTTCGCATGTAAATGTTGTTGGATTCCTTAGTCACTAACATGGATAAATAGATTATGTTTTGGTAGCTTTGATATGTTTGCATGTTTGATCTGATTGCAGGTGCACAGGTTCACTGTCGAAGCAACATTCCAGGTGTCTATGACATCTAGGGAGGGTCTTCATCTTTTGTCGTCCACTCATTTGTTCTGGATCTGAACCATTCAAACCAGAGGAATAGCTTCTGTCCACAAAAGGTGAAATATTCTTGCTTACATTTGGTCAAACCCACCAGACTACCAGTTGCAAGATGTCCTAGTATTCTTTCACGGCGCTAAATATCAGAATCTGTGGGAAGATAAGGAAGACAAGTTCCAAAATAAATATAATAACATAGAGTTATTTCTGCATGCAAATGCATTAAGAGCAATCATGCGACAACAGCATAGAATGCAAGCTACGACAATCCAAAAGTATGCGCCAATCATAAACTTCTAGGATGGTGTCCACAATATCATTCTACATCTGCTGCAGGACCCAAAGAAACAAGCGTAACTGATGCATTTCATTATTGAAGACCAGGAGTGGAAGCGGTCATCCAAGACTATCCTGCAGAATGGCGCAATCCCATCGATGAAGAGATGGGCCAAGGGAATGACCAAGGAGGTGGCCAAGCTAATGGCCAAGTTAATGAAAAAGGAAACAATGGGGGAAACATGCAAAATAACCAGTCACACAAATCAAAAGAAGACGATGTCGACAATGATCAGAGATCTGATCAGGATGATTCAGAGGATACACACACTGACAAGGATGTGCAGGCTCAAAAGAAGGAATAGGAAGAGGTGTAGGACAAAGAGTAGGAAGGGCCACAACACAAGAAGCACAAACTAGATAGAATGACCAATACAATCAGTTTAGCTAAGGACGACATTAGATTTCTTTCCGATGCAATCACAAAGGTTGCGTGGTCCAATCTTAAAGGTATAGGTAAAAGGCAGTTGCAACTAACCAACCAACTGGAAGAGCATGTCAATACGCTCACTGAGGCCATCAATGAGGTTCAGAACACAATTGAGGCCAAGACTTACAATGTGGATCCTAATGACACATTAGTAACACCACTTCTGTTGCCGCGGGTGAAGATAGAGGTCCACTCGTGAGCACTAGAAATAGGGACACAAGAGTATGATTATGTTGTCCATGTGTTTGAGACAATGTCTATAGATTTCTCTAAACTTGCATTGGCCGAAGTATATGCTATTCAACATGCATACGCAACTGAAATCGAGATCAGGGAGAAATCTCTTGCATATTAGGCTAAAAAGGCCACAAGGAAGGTGAAAGAGCATGTTACCACCTAAGTTGTACTTAGTGTTTTTTTATCAAGTGAGCCTGGTGAACAGGACAGGGTTGACTTGTTCAGACTTCAAAAAGACCTTTGGAAGTACTTCTGGGAAGTGCTTGTTGTATCATATCACATGTTCATACCCCATGGGGGAATTGTAATAAATGTTCTAGCATGATAGTGTCTGTAAAAGACTCAGTCTCTTAGACTTCATTTGTCAATCCAATCAGCCCAGGGTGTTTTTTCCCTCGGTTATTATTGGTTGTTGAATAAACGATTGATAATTTCTGAGTTTTTCACTCCATACCTCCAAAGTTGGGGTGGTCGGCTTGGCATTTAGGCCTAGTGAGGTTATTAGAGTCTATGTGTCAATGTATAAGCATTCTAGACATCATTTCCGAGTCATATGAACATGTCTAAGTCCCCCTAGGTGTTTTTCATTTTTTCAATTTTTTAGTTTTTTTAGTGTTTTTTATTAAATTTTAATTTTTCCAAAACTTAGGCTATGTTTTAATAATTTAATTGGAAAAATTGATTTTGTAATAAAAGTGGGCCAAATAATCGGTTTCAATCATGTAGGTGCTCATTTTCAAGCTAAGAGCACCATGTAAACCCATGGACCCACTATTTCCTAAGTTTTGAGTGATCTTCCATCACTCAGGTCAGAAAGCCCCAAAAATCAATTATTGATTATTTTAATTAATAAATTGGTGAATAATGGAGCAAATACAAAATCAATAAATCAATGGATTCTCAGCCGATTTGATTGAAATGAGTAAGATATGAAGCAGATTGACTGGATCTAACAAATCCTTGACTGAAGGAGGGGATCAAATCAGATCCAGAGTTGATCTACAGCTGTCTTCATGGGGAATTGTGCCCTCTCTCTCTCCTCCACACGTGTGGACCCTCCTAGATGCTCTGTGGGCCAATGTGTCGGTGTATGGGTTGATGTGTCAGCTCAATAAAGCCCCCGGTTGACAAGTAGGCTCAGTCCAACTTTAGTTCTGCATTGATGAACTCTCCATCAGTTGATTTCACTTGATTCCATGAGGAATTGTGCCCCCCCGGGCTAGATGGCCTATATTTTGTATATATCCAGGCACAACCTCCTCTTCCAAGCTAGTTAGAACTGGGATTGAGGTGCTGCTACTATTGTACTATTGTAATTCTTCATTTGAATTAAAGAAAAGCTTTGGAGGCTAGACGGTGTTGTGCCATTACATGTGTGGATGATTATTGCCATTATTTTACTGAGGTAACATGTATCTGTATTCATTTTTTTGCTAATTGCTTGTAGATCCGTTGTTAAGATTGATAATAGGATTATTATAATCTTGATAGGAAGGCTGCTTTTCAATAATTTTATTGACCATCTCCTTATTTGATGCATATTTAGAGATCTAGATTCAACATGTCCTATAAGCTTATATGCATGTTATTTTGAATCTCTGTGTATGTACTAATCGGATCTCACAAGTTTGTTAGCAAGTTCTTTGATTTCAGCTGAGCTGTAGGTTCCTACATTGGAGAGGATGCCGATCTAGCTTGCTTCTTCACTCTCTTCAAAAATTTTCAAAGGCATAGTCCCTTGACATTCCACCTGAAATCCCCATTGTGGATCTTCAAGGAAACCGGCATTTCTCTCCTCCTCTTCCTCCCTAAAAATCAACACTTTACCCGGTTACTTTGTTCAGTTCATAGCTTTGATTTCATTTGGATCTATTTCTTAAAATTAAAATATACATAGATCTGATATTTCATAGGTCACGGTCTAGATCTTGCACTCAAAAAAGATTCATAAGCATTCTAGATCTAGCTTTAGGGAAATCGTCTTTTTGCATGAAAATTTAAAGAAAACTTGTAGATCGCATGCATTAGATTTCCTTTCGCTGTTATAAAATTTAATATTATTAAATATCAGTGCATTTTTAATTGGCTGCACAAACAGCAATCCAAGATCCCAAGGAAAGGTTGCTTTCCTTGGTTCCCTTTTTGCCCGTTTAGCTAGTTTAACTTCATTTTTTTTGAGATAAGGTAGGCTGATCCAAAGGTACTCTTAAAGTGATTTTGGGAATATTTTATTCTAATATGCTTGCTGTATTTTATCAGGTATGACAGAAATGAAAGGAATATTCTGTCCGAAGTGGCCTCAGGAGCGTTCAAATCCCCCCAGGGGTTTCCCTTTTCACTGAAATCTTCAATTTTTGCAAAGTTGTAAAATCTTGGTTTCAGCCTGTATAAGGACCAAGAAGTTTCTGATTTTTTATTTTGCTGATATTGTAACCAATAATAAATAAAATTTTCTTTGGAGTAGGCTCTTTCGAGCCCATTCCCCATCCCCCCTGGGGTGATTTGCGTCAGTGTCCTTTTCGTCGCTTTCTGCTCGTTTTTTTTTAAAACTATCATTAATCTAATTTGCAGGGTAGTACACTTGATTTTATTATTAATTTCATATTCCACTTTTGGTTTTTTCAAAGTAATCATAATGCTTACCCCACGATTTCCCGATTGACCCTAAAGGGGAAAGAGATTCGTGGTAGGATTAATTAGAAAACTAGAATTGTGTATCTAGTTATTTTTGATCATTTAGTTATCAGCAATTATAAAATTAACCCCTCCTCGATTCCCTAATTGAGATCCACTTGGATCGAAAGAGGTTCTTGGAGGGTCTTCTTTTAAACAAGAACACCCAGTTTAAAACTTACTAAAATTTACAAGACTCAAGTGTGTATGCTCTGCACTTGGCTTCGATTCGTCTGATCAGTCAAGATGTATCAAAAGCACTTGAGTGACTAGTATAATTAGGACTCACTCTCCCCAACTGACAAACCATCAGGTGAAAATCCAACACCTAGATCAAACCTTTATGATGGAAAAATACCCAAAGGAAGCGGGAACTTCTGAAAAGTGACCTCGGGGCACTGATCTCTGTCAAACCCTAACGGGTGCGTTACGAAAAATAGCCCCAGAGACTCCATTTCAGCCCACATATTCCTTGCGGGTAGCCGTGAAGGTTTAGTTTTAGACGTACTCCAAGTACTCTCGGGTATATTTGGAGTCCCCCTTTAGCCTAATTTTAATCAACTCACACTTCAATTTTAACTTAAAACATACCAAGAGGCAATCACAAAACATTCACTCCAAGCACATGTAAGCATATTGATTCTATTTTTGACTCCATTATAAGGCACTGGTTAATTTCTTGTTTTATATATATATATATTGTGTCTCAGTATTGTGCTTTCGTGTGTTCATCTTTTACATCTTTCCATCTTTGATTATCTATAGTTAAATTGTAAACTCCTAAATAACTCAGTCAATTTAAACATCACAACACTAAGTAATTCTCCTTAGTAACTTAATAGGATCTACCCCCCTTGGCTTCATTAGGAGTTGAGCCTAAACGAAGGAGTCAAGAACAAGGTGATAGCCTTGACTCGAGACTTGCCCCCAAGGACACACCGAGTGGCTTGAAGATTTCTGCCACGTGACCCAAGTGTGTGAAAGGCGGAAACAAAGCACAAGGTCCTTCTTAGGAAGGAGTATGAAATCAAAGCGCAAGAACAAGGCAGGATTGCACTCGAAGAATCCATAAGTTGCACAATCCTAGAGTTCCCAGCAGAAGAAGACCAAGAGGAAGTAGATACAAATGGAAAGATAGTGCGGCTATCCAGAATCACGACAGACCTGCGAAAACATGTCAAAGAGCTCAAAGCAAAATAACAACCAAGGACACCTCTTGAGGTGTTAGAAGCACGACAGAAAACAACATCTGAGGATGTTGAACGGATAAAACAAGGATAAAATATCTTCAATGAAGCAATCGATGCAGTCTCTGCGACATGCGAATTACTCCTCAAATATGAGACAATGGAGACAATTGTTGAGGGAGCATGCCAAGATGAGTAAAAAATAGCAGGAGCTAAGGAATAGATGAAGAATCTACTGATAAAAGAGAAGATTGCAAAGGTTGTCGAGTTAAAGAAACTACAACAGCAAGTCAAAACTCTCCGCAACCAAGAGCATAAAATAAATGAAGAAGTTGTGGCAAAACATGAAGAGGATGAATGGGTTACATTGCTCCTTTAACCTGTACAACAGAAGCTATAGCTTATAAAGAAGTCGCTGAAGGATGTACCATCAGAACATATTAGTTCTGACCGTGTTGAGCAATTAGAGAAGTAAGAAGAGGTGGTGCAGCAGGAAGTTTCCCAAGTAGAAGGAATTTTTAAAAAATTTCGGGACAATGTTGGTACCGTGGCGCAACCAATGCCAAAACCTTAAATTTTCTAACTGCGCTAATGACACAAGAATAAGAGTCATTAGCATAGTTAGAAGAATCTTCCGCAACAGCTGTAGGGTTGCGACATAGTCAAAATCAACACTAGATAAAGAGTAGTTAATATAATTAACCAAACAGCACTGCGCACTACTTGAGCTACTGCACAAAGAAGGGGAAGGATAGATAGGAAGAAAATGTGATTGGACCAAGAGAGAGGGGCTGCACCGAGAAAACAGTATTTGCATGAGGAAGAGAGGGGTTATGCTGAGAGAATAGTATTCATAGGGAGAAAAGGGGCCACGCCGAAAGAACAGTAGCTGCATGGAAGAAGAGTGACAATGCCTGAGGAAATGGTTGTGCGCAAGGACATGGTTGCGCTAGAGGAAGTGACTGTAGAAAAAGGAGAGGATGAACAAACAAAAGAATCAATAGCATCATTTAGATGACGAATCCCACCAACTAGAAGACAGTGACCATACATCACATCATAACTCAATGACAACTGTTAAGACAGGTGAGATGACACTTTTTGACATAACGTCTAATGATAGCAGATCCAAGTGGGATGTTGGCAAAATCGGTGATGTAATCAGTTCATTAATGCAGTATTTAGTCCTAATGATGACCCCACTATGAAAATGATGATATCTGAAGTGAGGCTGGTGTTATAAGGCCAGTTGCTGAGAGGACACCATGGGGTGAAGTTACACCATTCGAAGTTGTAGAGGTAGGAAGATCTGCTACGTAAGGCAGTGGAAACTAGAGCTAATATGCAATGCACCCTGGATAATGGGGAGGTTTTGATTGAGAATGCTTCATCAACAAGAATTTAAGAATAATTTTAAAGTATGCAGGCTAGCTTGTCTAAGATGGAAGTTCTTGGCAAGGTTGTCCTTGGCTATATTTCTCCCAGTCAGTCTGAGGTGCAGACCAAGAAACTCATGAGGAATCCGTAAGGGGCCAGAGTTCTTTCCCCACTTGACTATGTCCATAGGAACAGGGAACAAGATCGAATTCAAGTGGCCCAGGATCAACTTCAATGCAAGGAATGACAAAGGTGTGGACGCTAGAATGGCTTCTAAGGTGGCACGAAAGCTCAAAATTCATGCAGATAGTTATTTTGTAGCAAGGAGCCACCCAAATAGTAACAGTGAGCCCGAAGAATTCCAACGACTAATATTTTTGGTCGGAGGTGTTCCAAGTTTAGCAGAGATTGACCATAGAAGAGGCAGTTGTAGAAAATTGCACAGTTCGACAGATTCCCGACAAATGACACACCGCTGTCTAGGAGCAGTTTTCGCACACCTAAGCTTGGTGAGTACAACAAGCCCATCTGACATGGCTCGAAGACTAGACACAAGACTGTGTTGGGGTAAGTTGCACAACATCACGAATGCTACGTAAGTATAGAAGACACTGCGCAAGACAAAGATAGTGCGATAGGCGGAAGATAGACTACTTTTGATTCTTTTGGGCCAATTTTTGTACTTGTTGACCATTTTTTGAGGGTATTGGTCATTAGTCAGTTAAATCAGTTAGGATTTAATTAGAAGTGAACCATGAATGTAAAGGCACAAGCCTATATATAGATATAAGTTGATATCGGTGGGGAAGGAAGGAGATAGAGACCATTGTGTACGGATTGATAGAAATTGATATCTGTCTGAGATGAATTGTTATCTGTTTTGATCTGTGTGTGATTGTGTAGAAGTTATGTGATAAGATGGATGTTGATCTGAATCGCTGTTGTCTTCTTTTCTCTTTTCATGGCTTTATGTTCCTGCAAACTCAATGATGAATGCTACGTGAATCTGGAATATGGCTCTATGATGCGATGTTTAATGTTTATGAATGTTGTTATCTTTGTCTATTCCTACACTGCTATATCTTTTCTAGTTATGAATGAATGATGTGTAATGATGAATGGTATTACTAAAGGAGTTGATCTGATCTAGTTATTGAACTGAAGAACTGTTGATGCCCCTAACCCTCTTCTATACTGTGGAAACTTAGTTCCGTTAGCTCTCCCTTGAACATCTCAGGTGAGACCTCATCCACTCTATAGGTGTTGCTGAATAGAGTAAAACCCGTCTGGGCCGATGCTCAGGGAGATTGTGACGAGTCGAGTGTCGACAGAGGGGACCCCTATCGACTGGGTTTTTTTGGTTGAGGGTTGAGCCAATGAATTCTGTGAAAAATATTGATGAGACCCGTACTTTAGAGATCTCTCCCTCAGATCCATGCTAGAAAGATCTCATCAACAAGTTTACAAGATTGTGGCCCAGCCCAAATGCGGTGGAGCTTTGGATTGCAGAACTATGGAACCCTATTTTGCAAGGACAGGTCTCTCTATTCACAGCTGGTAGGGGTTATTTTGTTTTTTTGTTTCTGAGTAAAGAAGAATGAGACTTAGTTTTTCGATTGGGTCCTTTATTCATCGGCTTGAGAGGGTTATCTCTATCCCCTTGGACTCTGGTTTTTAACCGAGAAGCAAAGATTACAGCCGCTCCAGTCTGGGTAAGACTCCCACATCTCCTACTTCATCATTGGGGGAAAATATCTCTTACAGACATCGATAATAAGCTAGGGCGCCACCTGGATAGCGCCAACCCAAAATGAGGTTAGTTTACACGTGCCCGCATTTGCGTATAGTTAAATATAGAAAAAGGGCTTCCAAATTCCCTAAATATTACTTTAGGAGAATGGTGCCACATCCAAGAACTGGATAACAAGCAAATTCCATTAAAATGCAAGTTTTTCCATGTTTATTGCGACTTTGCCAACAGTTGTCCCAATATTTTTGAATCTTAACAAACATCAACCCCCCTGCTCCTAAAGAAGAAGAGTTCCAGATAGTCAATAATCGACACCAACCCCCCCCTATTAATATTGCACATTGATCTAGGAACTAAGAATCAATCTCATCAAAGAATAATCAACAAATACTCATGAAATGGTGTTAATTGGAACCAGAATGGTTTCCTCTCTGTATATTCAATAAACAATGAATAGTTACAATACCAATGTCAAGCAATAGCTTGAATCCATGAGGAATTCAAATACCTAAGGAGACAATTTGAATTCAATGAGTTAGTCTAGATTACTGACTCTCAACCATTGGTTCACACTCAGTTAACCACTTGACCAAAACCCTAATTGGCTCACTAAACCCTAACTGAAGTCAGAGTGCAATAAATGACTAAATCTCAACTGAAGAAGATCAAACACATGTCATAGCAAGCCAACTATCAAGTGCTAGTGCTCCATGACTTCAATGAAACCCGATGAAGTTAACTGAAGCTGCATTGACCATCAGAAGTTGGTGGAGGCACCCTGTTGACTAAATATCATTAAATCATAATAAATAATCATTAAATAATATATTTAATGAGAGGAGGCACCTTAACTGACTGGTTGAACTGATTATAACCACCAGTTAGCAATTAGGTGCATTAATATCACTCAGATGACCTTGGAGTGCTCTAGTTAGCCTGCTTGACTATAGGTAGGCATGGGTGTGACTAGATGATGGCAATTAATGCTCCACTGATGTCAATTAATGTCAATTATACTTAGGATAATGGTTTAACTAGGCCAATTTGACCAAAAAGAGTGTGTATGATGGTAAATGTCTCCAACACCCCCCCCTAAGCTATACTCAGGAAGAGTTAGAAAACATAGATGCATAAAAATTCTAGGGCCTTGGAAACTAAGGCCATAGGTCACCTTGTACAATGCAGAAACTGAAACAGTGCTAAAAAAAAACTAAGTGAGGAAAAGAGGGAAAACCCAGTGGGAAAACCCCCCCTCAAGCTAAATGTTAAAAGTAGTCTGGATCACCCTGATGAACTCATCCCCAATAGTGGATGGAGGTAAGTGAACTTCTTTTCTAAAAATCTCTTGGTGAACATGTCTACAATCTGCTCATCAGTCGGGCAGTATTGCAGAATGATGGTCCTATCATGCAGTAGCTCCCTGATGTAGTGCATGTGAATCTCTACATGCTTGGTCCTTTGCCTGGTAACTGGATCCGTGGATATATTAATAAAACTTTGGTTGTCACAAAAGAGGATAGTGGACAAAGTACTACCAAGATCAAACTCTGAAAGAATTCCTTGCAACCAAACTGCTTGGATGCAAGCATTCATCACTCCTCGATACTCGACCTCTGCTAAAGATAGTGCTATGGCAGCCTACTTTTTTCCTGACCAGAAAATAGTTCCACCACCAAACATGAATACATATCTATAAGTTGACTTCTGATTAATAGAATCACCCACCCAATCGGAATCTGTGTATCCAACCAGCTCTAGCTCGGAGTTTGCAACATAGTGAATGTCGTAGGTCTTGGTTCCTTGAATATACTGGAGGATCCTCTTGGATACCTTCCAGAAAATATCATGAGGTTGCTGCATTTATCTTGATACAACATTCATGGCATAACATATATCAATCCTAGAATATGTCAAGTACAACAAGCTACCAATCAGCTATCGATAGATAGTGCAGTCCATGGGAGGTGTGTGTTTTCCTTCTTCAAGGCTGATCCCTAAAAGGAAAGGGAATGGTGCAGGCCTACATTCAGCCATGTTAAACTTTAATAACAGGTCTGAAATGTATTTGGACTGAGTGACCATAATCCCATCATAATTTTGCTCGATTTTGAGCACCAAAAATTGTTTTAGAAGCCCCAAATCACTTATTTCAAAGGCATTGTGGAGAGCAATTTTGATGGCTGAAATGGAGGAAATTGTGATACCTATGATCAGTAATTCATCAACATATAACACAATTATAATTATATGACCATAATTATTCTATAAATACACATTTGGATCTGATCTACATCTCTGAAAGTTTTGCGAGAAAAGGAAGGCATCCATCTCGGAATACCACTCTCTTGGGGCTTGTTTTAACCCATATAGTGACTTCTTTAGCTTCCAAACCAAATATGGATCATTGGTGTAGCCCTAAAGCTGCTTCATGTATATCTCCTCATGAATATCTCTATGCAAAAATGCTAACTTAACATCCATGTGATGCACCTCCCAGTACTTGGATGCTGAAATAGCCAAAACAAGGCAAATGGAGTCCATTTTTGCAACCGGTGCAAAGGTCTCATGGTAGTCCATTCCTTGGAACTTTTTCTACCAGCCTTGCCTTATATTTGTAGGTGCTTCTGTCAGCAGCAACCTTTGTTCAAAACAACCACTTGCATTGAACCAATTTCCTTCTCGGAGGAAGAGAAACTAGCTCCCAAGTAGTGTTTTTCTAAAGAGAATTCATCTCTTCATTCATGGAAACTTGCCATCTCGGATCATTCCAAGCATGGTAGTAGGATTTTAGATCTGAAATAATCATCAAATATCAAGTTTCAAACAGCAAATTATCAGAACAAGAGAGCGCAATACCTTCTCTTTGGAAATCAGACCGGGTTCTCCTTGGATCATCCGGATTTTCAATGTTGTCTCCTGCAGAGGAGAGTGTCTGTTGGGCCCATGTAGGAAGATGATTTTGCACTTCAAGTTCTGATTCAGCATCTGATTATTGCTGCACACTGATATCAGAAATCATAGGATCCAAATCAGGGTCATCACCCCCAATTTCATCATCCAAATATTCAATGGAATAGGAAGGAAATTCATCAGTTTTCTCCTTCACTAGTTCCACCTCCTGAAGAGGTTCATAGAACTTGATACTTCTCTCGATGATGATCTGTTTGGTCTTGATATCCAGTAGCTTGAATCCTTTAGATTCATTAGGATACCCAATAAACAGACATTCTATGCTCTGCGGTTCCAAATCCCTTCTTTTATCAAGCGAAATCCGGGCCCATGCAGTGGACCGAAACACTCGTAGGTTCGACACATCTGGCTTGTGTCCAAAGTATGCTTCAAAAGGAGTATTTCCTTTCATAGATGAATGTGGCACCCTGTTTTGAATGTATGCTACAGCATGCATGGCTTCAGCCCACAAATTTGCAGCAAGCTTCTTTGACTCCAACATACAGGTGGTCATCTCCTTCAGAGATCGGTTCTTCCTTTCCGCTACTCCGTTCTGCTGGCGAGTGTATGGAATTGAATGTTGGACGTGAATACCACTTTGGAAGCATATGTATAGAAAATAATTATTAACATACTCCCCTCCATTATCAGATCTCAATATCTTGATCTTAATCCCAGAGACATTTTCGATCAAGGCCTTCATTTTAGAAATTTTTTAACATACTTCTCATTTCTTTTTGAGAAAGATGTTGGAGACATTTACCATCATACACACTCTTTTGGTCAAATTGGCCTAGTTAAACCACTAACCTAAGTTTAATTGACATCAGTGGAGCATTAATTACCATCATCCCAGTCACACCCACGCCTACCTACAGTCAAGGAGGCTAACTTAGCCTTCTCCTACAGTCAAGGAGGCTAACTGGAGCACTCCAGGAGTGATCTGTGTGACATTAATGCACCTAATTGCTAACTGGTGGTTCAACCAGTCAGTTATAGTCAGTTAAGGTGCCTCCAGTCATTAAATATATTATTTAATGATTATTTATTACTATTTAATGATCTGGAGTCAACAAGGCGCCTCCACCAACTTCTGATGGTTAGTTCAGCTTCAGTTAACCTCATCGGGGTTCATTGGAGTCATGGAGCACTAGCACTTGATGGTTGGATTACTATGACATGTGTTTGATCTCCTTCAGTTGAGATTCAGTCATTTATTGCACTTCGACTTCAGTTAGAGTTTGGTGAGTCAATTAGGGTTTTGGTCAATTGGTTAACTGAGTGAGATTGAATGGTTGAGAGTTAGTTAAGCTAGACTCACTCACTGAATTCGAATTGTCTCCTTAGGTATTCAAATTATTCATGGAGTTAAGACATTACTCAACATTGGAATTGTAACCCTTTATTATTTATTAAATATACAGAGAGGAAACCAATTCTGGTTCCGATTATTTCCAATTCATGAGTATTTGTTAATTATTCTTTGATGATTTTGATTCCTAGTTCCTAGATCATGTGCAAGAATTAATATGGTATCAGAGCATACGGCGAGTTGAAGAACAATCTCTCAAAAACAAGATTTTTGATAGATTTCTTCATGAGAAGCGTGCAATAGCTCAAAATTCTAGCACTGCACCAGAAGCCAAGGCTTACCACTCAATATCCCAAGTAAAGAACTTGTTGATCAAGCTTGCTTGATTGACTATGCTGGGTGTGATTAAAGCCTAGAATGTGCAGGCTGTCTGACCTTATTTTTCCTTTTCTGTTTTGATTTTCAGGTTTCTACAAGTGAAGCATTCGCTACACCAAATCCAGATGGCCTCCTCAGTACCTCTGTTGACTCCATACAATTTCCACACATGGAAAAATAAAATGGAAACTCAGTTGAAATCCAAAGGACTCCATAGAGTCGCCATGGACACTGAAGTTGAGCCTGGATCCGCCATAGAAAAATCAAGATTCTTGAACAAGAAAGATGAAGCCTTCGGTTTCTTATGCCTCTCTATTTCCGATGACTTTCTCTTCCATCTTACGGATCTAAAGACACCGAAAGAAATATTGGACAAATTGGAATCTCTCTATGGAAAGCATGATGACTTGAGAGTTTACCAACTCGAAAATGAACTCATGTCTCTCCAACCTTCCAATTTCGAGACTCTGAATGATTTATTTACAAAGTTCAAGCATACTGTTTTTCTCTTGAAGCAATGCAAAGTGGATAAGGAGGATGATCAACTCATCCTATCCATCCTCTCCAAACTCAGGGCTGATTATTCAGTTTTTTTTTCTACATTCCGTGCAGGGAAGCTCACAACCCCCGGATGGAAGATGCCTACACTGAATTCCTTCATTGAGTCCCTAACTAGTGAACATTACAAGCTTGTCCAAATGGGGATCATACAATATTCCTGTGATCAAGCCCTCCATGTCTCGGGGCCCAAATATGTGAAGGGTAAAGGAAAGCAGTAGAAAAATCAGAAAACTAAATTTGATGCTCCAAAGCCTAGAGTTGAAAATCAGCAACATGATGAATCTTCCGGCTCAAGGAAGAACAAAGGAAAAGGGCACAATGGGAAAGAAAAAGTCAGGTGTTCTTATTGCGGGAAGGTTTTTCACCCTGAACATGCCTGCATGAAGAAATTTTTTGATGAAGCAACCTCTCTCCTTAAGAGGAATCACATCAATATTTTGGAGAGCTTTCAGAGGAGAGATCACCAAGATCGGGAACCACAGCATGAGAAAGGTCATGCCCTCATGGAAAGCACTTCGAAGTCCAAATCACTGCTGATTGACAGTGGAGTTTCGAATCACATGATGGCTGAAAAAGACTCGTTTTCATCCTTGGAGACCGGAAAATCCATCCCCATCCACTTGGGAGATGACTCCACCATCATTTCCGAAGGACAAGGTACTGTAGATCTAGAAAATGGTTTGTTTTCTAAATTTTTGTATGTACCGTCTCTAGCAACAAATATCCTTAGTGTCTATCAGATGACACATATAGGAATTCCTAAGAGAGTCTCTTTCAGCCCAAATGATGTTGAGATAATAGAAATTTCATCCAGGAAACTCATTGCAAAAGGCCATGCAAATCATCATGCAAAATCCTATGAGTTCTCTCACTTTGTTGCGGATGCAAAGGCCACCGCTCTGCTAACTCATGGAAATGAGGTTAGTAGGATGTGGCATGAGAGGTTTGGCCATATTAATTTCAAGTATTTGCAGCAATTATAGAAAAAATCCATGGTTGAAGGCCTCCCAGTCATCAAAGCAACCATGGGAGTCTGCAAGGGCTGTGTGATTGGAAAACACCCTAAGCACAAGTTCGATCGGGGGAAGGCAAACCGAGCTACAAGAATATTGGGGCTGATACATTCTGATATCAGTGGTCCAATTCCTTTCACATCCATGAATGGATCAAGGTAACTCCTTACCTTTATTGATGATTTTTCAAGGTATACATGGGTTTTCTTTCTCAAAAAGAAATCAGAGGTATGTGAAAAGTTTTCTGAATTGAAGGCCTTGATCGAAAATGCCTCTGGGCTTAAGATCAAGATATTGAGATTTGATAATGGAGGGGAGTATGTCAGTAATGAGTTTCTGTACATTTTCTCCCAAATTGGTATTCAGGTCCAAAATTCAATTCCCTACACTCCCCAGCAGAACAGAGTAGTGGAAAGGAAGAACCGGTCTCTCAAAGAGATGACCACCTGTATGTTGGAGTCAAAGAAGCTTGCTGCAAATTTGTGGGATGAAGCCATGCATGATGCAGAATACATTCAGAACAGGGTTCCACATTAATTAGTGAAATAAAATACTCCTTTCAAATCATACTTTGGACACAAGCCAGATGTCTCGAACCTACGGGTGTTTGGGTCCACTGCATGGGCCGGATTTCGCTTGATAAAAGAAGGGATTTGCAACCGCAGAGCATAGAATGTTTGTTTATTGGATATCCTAATGAATATAAAGGATTCAAGCTACTGGATATCGATGCCAAACATATCATCATCAAGAGAAGTTTCAAGTTCGATGAGCCTCTTCCGGAGGTGGAACTAGTGAAGGAGAAAACTGTTGAAATTCCTTCCTATTCCACTGAATATTTGGATGATGAAATTGGGGGTGATGACCCTGATTTGGATCATATGATTTCTGATATCAGTGTGCAGCAATCATCAGATATTGAATCAGAACCTGAAGTGCAAAATCATCTTCCTACATGGGCCCAAAAGACACTCTCCTCCACAGGAGACAACATTGGAAACCCGGATGATCCAAGGAGAACCCGGTCTGATTTCCAAAGAGCAGGTATTGCGCTCTCTTGTTATGATAATTTTTTGTCCAAAAATTGATATTTGATGATTCTTTCAGATCCAAAATCCTACTACCATGCTCGGAATGATCCTAGATGGAAAGTTGCCATGGATGAAGAGATGAATTCTCTTCAGAAAAACACTACTTGGGAGCTAGTTCCTCTTCCTCCGGGAAGGAAATTGGTTCAATGCAAGTGGGTGTTTCGAATAAAGGTTGCTGCTGATGGAAGAACCTACAAATATAAGGCAAGTTTTGTAGCAAAATTTTTATCTCAGGTCCAAGGAGTGGACTACCATGAGACCTTTGCACCAGTTCCAAAAATGGACTCCATCCGCCTTGTTTTGGCTATTTCCGCATCCAAGCACTGAGAGGTGCATCAGATGGATGTTAATTAAGCATTTCTGCATGGATATATTCATGAGGAGATATACATGAATCATCCTGAGGGCTACATCACTGATCTATCTTTGGTTTGCAAGCTAAAGAAGTCATTATACGGGTTAAAACAGGCCCCAAGAGAGTGGTATTCCAAGATGGATGCCTTCCTTCTCTCGCAAAATTTCAGAGATGTAGATCAGATCCAAATGTGTATTTAATGCAGCATGATGGTCATGTAATTATAATTTTTTTATATGTTGATGACTTATTGATCACAGGTAACACAATTGCCTCCATTTCAGCCATCAAAACTGCTCTCCACAATGCCTTTGAAATGAGTGATTTAAGGCTTCTAAAACAATTTTTGGGGCTCGAAATCGAGCAAAATTCTGATGGGATTATGGTCACTCAGTCCAAATACATTTCATACCTGTTAGTAAAGTTTAACATGGCTGAATGTAGGCCTTCTCCATTCCCTTTCCTTTCAGAGATCATCCTTGAAGAAAGAAAAAGCACACCGCCCATGGACTGCACTATCTATCGACAACTAATTGGTAGCTTGTTGTACTTGACACATTCTAGGCCTGATATTTGTTATGCTGTGAATGCTGCATAAGGATACATGTAGCAGCCTCATGATCTTCATTGGAAGGAAGCCAAGAGGATCCTCCAGTACATTCAGGGAACCAGGACCTACGGCATTCACTATGCTGCAGATTCCAAGCTAGAGATGGTTGGATACACAGATTCCGATTGAGCGGGTGATTCTATTGATAGGAAGTCAAATTCCGGATATGTATTCATGTTTGGTGGTGGCCCTATTTGATGGTAAAGCAAAAAGCAGGCTTCCATAGCACTATCTTCAGCAGAGGCCGAGTATCGAGGAGCGGTGAATGCTTGCATCCAAGCAGTTTGGTTGCAAGGCATTCTTTCAGAGTTTGATCTTGGTAGTACTTTGTCCACTGTCCTCTTTTGTGACAACCAGAGTTCTACTAAGATATCGATAGATCCAGTTACCAGGAAGAGGACCAAACATGTAGAGATTCACATGCACTACATCAGGGAGCTAGTGCATGACAGGACCATCATTCTGCAATACTGCCCGACTGATGAGCAGATTGCAGACATCTTCACCAAGAGCTTTTCAGAAAAGAAGTTCAATTACCTCCGTTCACTATTGGGGGTGAGTTCATCAGGGTGATCCAGACTACTTTCAGTGTTTAGCTTGAGGGGTGGTTTTTCCCACTGGGTTTTCCCTCTTTTCCTCACTTACCTTGTTTTGAGCATTGTTTTCAGTTTCAGCTTTGTACAGGGTGACCTATGGCCTTAGTTACCAGGGCCCTAGCATTTTTATGCATATACGTTTTCTAACTCTTCCTGAGTATAGCTTAAGGGGGGGTGTTGGAGACATTTACCATCATACACACTCTTTTGGTCAAATTGGCCTAGTTAAACCACTATCCTAAGTATAATTGACATTAATTGACATCAGTGGAGCATTAATTTCCATCATCCCAGTCACACCCACGCCCACCTACAGTCAAGGAGGCTAACTTAGCCTTCTTCTATAGTCAAGGAGGCTAAATAGAGCACTGCGGGAGTGATCCATGTGACATTAATGCACCTAATTGCTAGCTGGTGGTTCAACCAGTCAGTTACAGTCATTTAAGGTGCCTCCAGTCATTAAATATATTATATAATGATTATTTATTATTATTTAATGATCTGGAGTCAACAAGGTGCCTCCATCAACTTTTGATGGTCAGTTCAGCTTCAGTTAACCTCGTTGGGGTTCATTGGAGTCATGGAGCACTAGCACTTGATGGTTGGATTGCTATGATATGTGTTTGATCTCCTTCAGTTGAGATTCAGTCATTTATTGCACTCCAACTTCAGTTAGGGTTTGGTGA
>LPNX011075210.1:0-227277 GCA_001517045.1 Pseudotsuga menziesii
AAAACCTCGGTCGAGGGCTTGATAAAACCTCGGTCGAGATATTAAAACCTCGGTCGAGGGCTTGTTAGACCCTCGACCGAGGTACGTTTTTTTGTTTTTTCCTAAAAGCGCTTGCCAAAAAGTGTTACCCAGGTCCATGGATTCACCCGTTACTAACCCACCTATGAAGCAGGACATTTGAACCAGGACAAGTTTCAATATGTTCAAAAATTTGTTGAGCAGAGAAGGGCTTATTACTACAAAGGGTTTTTTCAATCCTTGTTGTAGCATTAGGTCCATATTTGAAGAAGAATCCATCTTCCAAAGCAAGTGGTAGATCCATAAGTATCCTCAGCATGAATACCTTGACCTATACATTCCTCGTTTCTTATTTGCTGAGGGAGCTCAAGAATCAAGGAAAGCAACTGAAGAAGAAGAAGAACTAAGACCTAAAATTACAGAATTTCTTGCTTTCCTGGTACTAGAGGAAGAATATCAACTAGGATTGGAAATTAAGGATACTAAAGAAGAAATCCAAGCTAGTAAAGAATCTATTAAGTCATGGACTGAGTCAGTTTTTCTGTTCCAACCTTTTACTCTTCAGCAGTTTTTGAAAACCAGATCATATGAGAAGCTGGGTCCTCATGTCATGGTATTTGTTCATATACATTATGTGAACAAGATTGTTTTATAAATCCTAATTCGTAGGTGGTTACACTGGAAGTACTCATACACTTGAAAGAACATTTTCACTTCCAGTAGTATAGGGTAGTATAAGAAATAAAAAATAAAAATAAAGATTAAAAAAATTAAAGAGAAAAATAAGCTCTACTATGAAAACCAGTTTTCTGGCATAGTTTAGTAAGAGTCTAGTTAGAAAACCAGGAGACTAGCTGGCTAGGCTCCATAATAAAGTTGTTGGTGATACTTCATTTCTGCAAAAATATCTTTTGTTCTGTGCTCAACTGGATTATGGGAGATTTATTAAAGCTCTCCTTTCAGCAAGTTTCAACCCATCGAATCCAAAACACTTTCTAGATCTGAAGCTTGAGACATTTTTAGGTACCTTGGAGCCTGCATGCCTCAATAGCAGGAATCCTTGTCATTTTCTATGGAAATTCATTAATTTTTCTTGGAAAGAGAATTCTATAGTTCATTTGACTTCAACAAATCTATTCATGACTGTTAGGATGTACCAAGTGCCTTGATTTACATTAACATTAAGGGTGGAATATCTCGCATTGGTTGACAAATCTCCTTATTGGTTGGTAATCCAATGATTTCTATCTATGTTCGACATCAATAAATTTATTCACATAGATAGAATTGCACAAGGGAAGGACGTGGAAGTTCTTTGATCATGGATAGTTCTCAGTGGTTGCAGCCTTCATTTTGAATACAGAGCAGCCTATTCTTTTTACAAGAATCCAGTAACATTCAGCATAGTAGACATCCTCTTAGAAGAAATATTCTCAGTTTTATAGCAGTGCAATATTTGGAATCAAAGCAGGAGCACCTTGTCATAGAAACTCCACTTTGCCACAGAAACTCTATTCTGTCACAGAAATGGCAACATGCAGCAGAAACTCCCGACATTCAAAGTATTTTTGAAGAATTTGGTCCTTTAAGGTAATATCAATCTAAGGTAACGATCCTTTCTTTGAAATATATTTTTGCATTAAATTTAAGAAAATTGTATCATGAATTATACCTACGTGCTTGCTAAGCCCATGCCTTCATATGATTTAGCCTATACTTTCGTTTTACCTTTAGTTGTCATCATGATCTTTTAAATTTTACCTTGCCTCTGTCTATCATCATTTTATAATCATCCCTATACCTTATAAATGAATCTTCATCTCTATGGCACGTAGTGCCTAGATATGAAGATCTTATCACTTTAAGGATATATGATTGCATTCTCTTATCCATGCAACCTTTGATTTATCTTCCTACACAACATTTCATCATTTCACTGATAGTTCAAAATTTTCATAAGATTTTTATGCGCCATGTACTTGAATGATTGTCAAATATGGGGCTTATGAATTACCATTATATCCATTGCATTAGAATCCTCAAAAACTCTGTTAAACACTTGTTTTATACATGTTCAATAACCCTTACCATTTTTCCCAGTTTCGGGTTCATCTTCTGTTTTTGGCCTGAGTTGTAATCTCAAAGAAAATTATGAGGTGGAAGGGAGTTGCACACCATGAACCAAATCATGTTTCTATTTTAGAAGGTTTCCTCGAATTCAACAACTGCAAGGAAAGATTTTAAGGCGTATAGTATCAGTTTTTCCAGAAATTTCAGGGGCATGATGATGACACTACACTAAAATTCTCCCAGGGATTTTATGGGAAAGTCGTGCATATTGGAGATTTTGTCATTGCCGTCTCTGAGAAAAATATTTCCTGGGCCACTGGTCTACCTCTTCATGGAGAGCGTTGGTTTAAGAATAAACCCATAGAATGCACGGTCTGCACTAGGTTTTTGAAAGAAGAGCATCAGTTTGCGAGGTGGAAGAAGGGTTTTCCTCGGGACTGGATACAAGTTGAATGGCGTAATGTGCTCTATGTGTTGCATAAGTATTTGAATTGTGAAGGAAGGTATTTTAACACTCTGAATTACCATATTCGCCTCCTTTTGCATTTTGAAGCAGAACTAGAAATGAATTTCCCTTATTTCCTGTACAAGAGTTTAGCGAAGATGTCAAGAAGGGTTCAAAAGCATACTGGTAACCCATTTAATATTATTTATCATCATGGGTTGGTCAAAATTCTTATTGAGGATGAACTGCACCTTCGAAAGGATAGTTGGGTAAATTTTGTGAGAGAATTCAGGGTCTTCCTTCGTCTGCAAACCCTCATTCTCCACACATTCCTATTTCTCCTCAGTATAAAGGTCGTGAATTAGTAGTTGTCCCTGATATAGAGCCAGAACCACCCCTAATTGAACTTTTCTCCTTTGTATTACAAAAACACAAAAAGAAATGACCTCAGCTGAAAATATCTAATTTCGCAGAATCCCCAATGCAGCGTCGAACCACCAGAAGCATGACCAAATAGTTCATTAAAACCTCCAATTTAGCCCTCAATGTACAACCATCTATTTTTGTTGATCTTGAGGAATATCCTAATTCAAATCCAAGTCTTCCTAATAAAAATACACCAAGTCCACTTCCTCCATTGCTGCCTCGGGAATTTGATTTTGTACATGATGAACCTTTTGATTTCATCCTTCCTGGTTTTGGTTCTGAACCTATGCATGAATATCTTCCTGTTCCAAAATGTGGCCATGTAGAATATGATCCTAAACTGTTTAATCCTCAACATTTTGATTATGGGTCTTATGATGATCATTCACCTATACAAGAACCCTGTGATGAGCATATACCTGAAGTCTCGGCCACTTCAGCCATTCCTTCTGTAATTTCTCAGCTGAGGAAGAAAAATAAGAAGATTAAGAAGCTCAAAGAAATGCTCAGGTCGTATGAACAAACCCAACAAGAAAAAGATATATTTCTTGTAGATACTGAGACATATAATGAACAATGGAGAGCTTATAGTCTTAAGCTCCTGCAGAAGAATGAGAAATTGAAAGGAAAGCATAACAACAATTGTAGGTATAAAATGACTTCAAAAATTAGTAAGGAACTAGAAAATTGAGGCCTGTAAGCACTTGTCTCATATCATTATGTTGAAAAAGAAATTAAAATCTTGATCAAAACCAGCTGGTAGGAACTTGAACATTGTGGTAAATGCCGCATAATCCTTGTTAGTAGCATTGAAGCACAGTTTTGAAATTTTGAAGACTTTATCTAGTATGTTTGCATGAGGACATGCAAATACTTAGGTGTGGGAGTATATGGGAGTATAAGAAATTTTCCAGGAAATAGGACAATAAAGCGTTAGATATCTTTGATTTTGTCAGCAAGGTTAAAAATCAGTGTTGAAAATTTTTGATATTTTGGAAAGACATGTTTGAGTGAGGACATGCAAATACTCAGGCGTGGGAGTATGTTGGGCCACAAAATTGACACTCTTTTCACCTCTTTGCACCCTCCATATACACCTTTGATCTCTTCATTTAATCCTTTTATCCCACAAATCCTTCTACATTTTCACATATTCACCCAAAATACTCAGCAAGTTATTAAGGTACAATAATTCATTGATTTCCTTTAATTTAATGTTTAAAATGTTATTTTTTGAAGGATTTGTGACTAATTATGTTTTTGCAGCATACTTTGATTTATGTAGTACACGTTAGCATTCAGCAGCAGTTAGTTATTTTTAAGCTTCTCTACACATGGTCGGCTTGCTCATACAACTCCGAGCTTATCCATCTCCAATTTTGCACCTTTAGTTCATTGATGACTCATGTTTAAATTAATGCAATCTTCATCTCTAGGCACTGCGTGCCATAGAGATGAAGATTTTCTATTCAACAGCAAACTAAAATGCATATTATTAGTCATCAATTAAGGATCGAACAGTTGCATTCTTAATGAGTAGTTTGAGTTGTTACTGTAAATTCGGGAATGGTTATCTCATCATGCGAGCTATATAAAGAGAGCCATAGATCGCAAATGGATAGGAGGGATAGAGTTCGAAGATGTAGAGTGATATGTATAGAAGTATGTAGACAGAGATATTCGGATGGAGACTAGATAATGAACAAGAACAATTGCGTTGCCTTAGTGTTGGTTTTCTGAATTGAATAGAGGTCAATTTATATAATGTTATTCCTGTTATTGTAAGTAGTGATGTATATGTCGTTTAGATTGTAATCAATTAGTTTTCTGCTGTTATTATTTTCTTCATCTTAGAATTATGTTTGCAGTTTAGAAGTTAGTCTGAAATTCACTTAAGGACTTGTGGCTTTCTTGGAAAGGATCCACCAAGAAAACCATAAGCCCTTGTCCTGTAAATTTAGTTCATGTACATAATATAGTTCATGTATATAATAGTTGTGATAATTGTTATTTTCTGTTTTTTTTATTAAAGAGAGAGAATTGTGGTCTGTAAAGTTGTTGAGTGGCTGTAAAAATAGATTTACATAGGTTTGAAAACAGTCACTTTATTATGTGATAATTGTGGAATAATGTGCATAGTATTTGTTAGTTTAGAACCAAGCTCGGGTAATAGGATAGGTTGATTTAAAAATATTGTTTTAAATACTTAGTATTGTAGGTCTGATTTGTTTTGCTATAGATTCAAATTCTAGATCTGATTTGTTTTGTTGTAAGTTTCAATTTCAATTTAACCATAATTAGTTTCAATTCTGCTCATTCTTATTATGTTCTGAATTTATTTAATTTCCAATTCCCTTTTAAATTGCAATAGGTAATGATGTTTTCAAATTATGAATTGTTTTTGAATTATTTTGTAGAGTAAATGTAGTTGTTAAATAGGTTTAAAATTCATGTATTCTAGTTATTACATCCATGAGTCAGCTGGTCCGAGATCATCTAGGTTAATAAACTTCATTATATTTCCTTTTTATATTATAGGACATACAAATGGCATTTATTTCCGTTTTGGTTTAAAGCTGTAAGTTTATTCAATTCTGTTTTTTAAAAGATTAATTGTATTTATTCTGCAAATTATATTTACTCTGTTTTAGTCTTAAAATATAAATTAGTTTGTAATAGTTTTGGTCACAAAAACAATTCATTTTTAAGATGAATCAGCAAGCTCTATAATAGTACTAAACTTCTTATAAATCCATGAATGTAATAAGAGTTTTTAAAGGGTTAAATAATACATCAACTTCATAAGTTTTATTTCTGCAACTTACTCTGTTTTCTGTGTCTTAGTTCATTTTCTGCAACTTATTTTGTTTTGTGTGTTGATAAATAGTTTTCTGTTTATTTCAAGTTTTTGAGTTATGTTAGATAGTTCTTAGTTTATGCTTCAGTTTTAGAATTGTTTTGAAGATAGTTTAAAGAGTATTTTCATTTCTGTAATTAGGATAGGATATGAATTTGAATGTTTTGTAGACGTGAGAGTATTCTAATAAATATTAGGACTTTACATTTGAATAAGTTTGATAGTTGTTAGATTAGGAGTCTTCTTATTATGCACCTTGAATAAATTCTTAGATTAGAATAATCCAGGTTAGGGTAGATTATATTAGGATAGGATTTAATCCTGCATATACAGTGTTTGCATCTCACAAGCTTACCTCCATGGGTTTACAATTAAGTGTTGTATTAGATAGTGAATATTTAGCCCGATAGGCTTGTTCAACACATCGGTTGTATGCTCGTCTGTCACCACATATTGGATCTTAATTTCTCCTCTCTACACAATATCCCATGTATATTGATACTTGATCTTGATATGCTTGGACTTGTCATGGATCACAGAATTCTCAAAAAATTTCACACAATTTTGGTTACCATGGCGCACACAATTAATCGCTAACTCCACGTTGATCAATCCTGCAAGTATTTTTTGAAGTTGCATTTTCTCACAACTTATTGAACAAGATGCAATATACACTGCCTTGTCTATACTCAATGCTATGCTTTTCTACTTCTTATTGCACCAAGAAATCATGCCAGAACCCAAGCTGAAGTAGCACCCTAAATTTCTCTTCCTATATGAGCACTCCAACCCAATCGGAGTCAACATATCCTACAACAATATATTTTAATATCTCGCATATATGAGTCCATACTCGTTCATACCCTCCAGGTACCTCAACACGTGCTTTGATGCAACCATGTGAACACATCCCAATTCCACCATGTATTGGTACAATGTGTTCTTTGCAAAGCATATATATGGCCTCACATTTGTCATGTAATGAACCAATCATCTACACATAGACTGTGACATCAACTATATTTGAAGTAGGATCACGCCACAACTTCAAGTTCGATGCCATCATTGTAGCCTCACAATCAAGAATCTTCAACCTCTTTAGAATCATGACCATATATTTTTCTTGGGTAAGTAAAATATTCTCTGAACTCCACCACACCTCTAACTCCAAGAATAATTTCAATATTCTAAAATTTTGAGATCTACTATCGTCACTCCCTTTGAAGAGGAGCACCATCCTCACTCTGCATCTTGTACTCTTTGCATCCGTACATTCTACTCTGGAGTGATAGGTATCCTCCTCTGCTGCTGATTTTCTATGTATCCATATATGCCATCTCTCAAGGTAACTAGATACCACGATCCTCCATCTCGAACTTTATTGAAGTTACTCTTGCACCCATCTATGAGCTTCTCATCCTCTATAGGATTCCATATTCAACCTTGTAGAAAATATTGACATATCCATCACTCTAGGTGATCCTCAAGTAACTGTATCTGTTGTCCCATGGGTGCCTTCTGAGTATGTGAAAATCCTTCTATGCACATGTGGTTCTCTTCTTGATATACACTCATACTTCACTGGAAAAGTATGTTTGTTTAATGGATCAAATGTCTCACCATAATTGAATCCCTCCTTCTGAGAGAAACCACAAACATTTCTTTTTATTTCTCGACACTTCCATTTGTTACATGTTCGATATTGTAGATCCACTTGGAAGACACTACAAACTTCCCTTCAGTTCTCATAACCTCATCCCAAACATTATTATTCATGATCAACTGGAACTCTTCGATCATATCATCCTTCCACTCTTTCTTCTCGATTTCTTCTTCATATATAGAATTATATTAATCAATGATGTCACACAATAGTTCCACATAATTGGAGTGTGCCTAAGGCATCTTACTTTTCCTATAAGTCATGTCTGGATCATCATAATTTTCTTCATCTTACATGATCTCTCGTGCCCAAGATGGTATTCATATATTGAGGTGGATCTACCTCTCCATATGGCTTGGTCATATCATGATTCTCATATTATTCTAAAGCTATTTCTTGTGCCATGGTGTCTCTGACCCTGGGAGATTCAGGTTCCTCTTATATTGTATGTGGTTTCATATGATCCTTCTTACCTTTGGTTGTTTGTTTAGTGGACTCCCTATTGATCTGTATCTTCTTACAAGAATTATTGGAGTCACTAACAATATTCTCTATATGATTCTAAGTACCTGTGTCTATCTTACTCATGATGGGTAATTTTGAGCAAGTATTTTTCACCACAAATCACAAGGGACTGTGTACTAGTTCTGAGTGTCCCTTCTTCTTGATTCACAACTGCATCTTTTCTTATCTAAATAAGAGGTTCTTCTTCAAATCAGGTTCATAAAGTATGATCTTCGTCATCATGGGTTGAATCCTTAAAGTACAGATTCCTCATCACTTGAGGAAACTTATTTTGTTCTTTTCCTTTTTGGTTCATCCTCTTTAGAAATGTGAGCATGTTGCCTCTTCTTGTTTTTCCTAGTGAATCCTTTGCTTATGAGGAAATATTTTTCAAAGTGGCCTTTCTTTTCACATGCGAAACATCTAATACTGGAGAAGTAACATTTATATTTATGATTATTTTGGAATATTCTAGGTATTATCTGATATTAATCCTCCTTCTTGCTTCGGTCCTTCTTATTATGAATAGAAATATCTTGGTCATCATCAACTCCCACATTTTCTTCTCTTAATACTAATCGAGCTTCTTCTTGAGTGCATTCCTATGATAATATTTTGAACTTGATTATCTTCTTCCTAATGCCTATCCCTTGAATGAATGAGTCCCATTATATTGGGAGACCATTCAAGGTAACCATCACGATCTCTCCTTATTCAACATTTTCTTCAACGGCCTCTAGTTGCTCCTTTATTTGAGAAACCCTTGTGAAGTAAGGCTGGATTGTTTCTAATTATTGGATCTTCACATTCTTGAGTTGATTTCTCAATGTCATCTTCTGGTTCATGTTATTCCCTTCGAATAATTTGATCAAGGCATCAAACATCTACTTTGTGGTCCTAAATGATGAGACATTAGGGATGAAATGATATTTGATTGAGTATGCAGTGATCCTCTTGGATATTATCATATTCTCCTTGTGAGTATTCTTGTCATCATCTCCCTCTGGTTTGGGAATCTCTGCAATGATATATTTTTCCAAATCATTATCTTCTAGGATAAGAAATATTATACACTTCCATGCTCAGAAGTTGTCAGCTCCTTTAATCTTGTCTTAAATATTGGTTTGATTCAACATTTTTATACGAGAACCTTAAATGGAAATAGAGATAATAGAGCTTACCAATGAGAGTGCTTCAGCTAGATGCTTGCTCCAAATCCTTTATGGAAAATTGCTTCTAGTGGACCTAGGGTTTAATAGATAAACCCTAATTTTTCAAATTTTGGTGACATACAGATAACATTGGATAGAAAGAAGAACCTCCTCACATTCATACGAGGAGTATAGTCCTTTTCCCAAAATTGTGGACAGAACTGTAAAATATTTGATTCCCTAGTTTCTTTGATTTATTCTGCATAATTGTCTGGTCTTAATTATGATGTATCTCCAAAATTTATACTTCTCAAGTTCTAAAACTTTGTCATGTGGTATCGTGATATGTATTTTTTCCAACCCCATAGGTTAGAGAAATATTGTATTCACCAAATGGAACTTATTCTAAGTTTATTAAGGTGGCATGTTTATGGGATGGTTCAATATAGAGAACTTGTATGGACTTCCACATGTCATTGTTTCAACTTCAAGGTATGAAACTTGCACCACATAAACTAAAATCTATTCCCTTTCTACAACATATTATGAAATTATATTTGGATCTTCATGTCTCGTGATATATCATTTCTCCCTAGATCATGTGTTTAAGACTTAATTCTGGAAGAGGCAGACACCCTATCTTGGGGGGATCATATCTCCTGAAGTATAGTGAATATAAGGCTGAAATTAACTCACAAGGTACATAAATATTTCATATTCATCCTGTAAACATTTAAGCTCCTAATCCTTCACTAAAAATGAGTTATAGCTGAAATTCCAAGATGCATACATTTTTCCTTCTAGGGTTTTCAAGAATGAAACCCTAATCTCTGAGAGATGAAGTTGTAACAATATTTCAATTGCATAGTGCATTCTTTCAGAGTGTCTCTGATACCATGTTAAATTTTGAATCTTAATTCAAATATTCTATATATTTAATGTAATTCAATAGGATCACTGGAAGATAGACAACACAACACAAAATAGAGACATAAAGATTTATACTGGGAAACCACAAGGGAGAAAACCCAGCAACATCTTATGTATAGATTCAACATTTAGTATAATATCATATCAAGATAAAAAACCAAAATATAAGAAGAATTTCACAGCTTCTTCTTCTTCACCAACGAAATTGTACTTCTCACTCTAGGAGCGAACTTGCTTGCACTTGCCTCACTCTTTATATTCATTAGTTGTGTGACCTTTTGGTCCAATAGGGTTGACTTCTAGACCTTACTAGGTCTAATTCTCCTAGGGAGACTCAAAAATACATTTTATACTTATTCTCTTGGGGACTATTGCCCCAACTTATAACATATCTTTTACATCGACTCTTACATGACCAATTACATTAATGACATATCCAATCAGAGGGAAAACATCCCTGAAAGGAGGTAGAATAAAATTATGAAAAAATATAATAATAACAATAATAATAATAATACAAATACTACAATGAATAATATCTTATGAATTTACATTTACATCAATATATGTGAATACCACTCATCCTCCATAGAGCTATCCCTTGTTCATCTTGGATGTGAATACCACAGGGACTCATCACTCCCTCTTCTGGTGGACACTAGTCTGGACAACTTCAAGCTTGTCCCTTGTTATCACTCGGATTTTTATCCTTTGGTTGTGGAATATATTCCAAGGTAACCTTATAAACCAATCTTTAGGAGGAAACTTGGATTCTTTCCTACCAGAGAGGGATCTCTCAATAAATAAATGCAAATTTTGTATATAATTTTAAAGAAACTAATTTAATGATTTAAAAGGCTAAAATAGGTGGGTATCATTGTGCATGGAGTCAACATCATGAGTTACAATGAACTACAATGATTTGCAATGAATTTTTTTCATAGAGGTGGGATAATCACTCTGTTATAGTCAATTTCTTAATTGTTTGGTAATAGGGAAGAAAAATGAACAACCCATTAACATGGGCATCTAAGGATGAATCCAATGTTAACTTTAGAGAAATCTTGTTTGTGAATACTTGAAATAAAAGAAACATATCATATGATTATGAATTATGATTCAATATACACTTATTCAAGCATGATAAATAACACAATGGAAAGGAAAAATAGGAAGCACAATCACATAAGAAAGAGGAAGTACAGATTGTAAAAAGAACAATATGAGAATCTATGATATAGAAAATTGCCTACTTGGCTCTACGATTTTACTAATTTGAAATATCTAATACAAAATGAAATTTTTCTCATGGGTTCCCCTCCTGATTACATTACAAAAAGTGATTTTATACATCAAAAATGATCCTCAAGTTGATCCTTAGCTACCACTATTTTAAAAATAGGCATTTGTAACTACCTTATTATACCTATCGGATAACCTTAACAAAATAAATCTTTATAAATATTTACCTTATGATTCTTTAAATCCACTTTAGAGTGGTCTTGAAGATATCTTCAGGTCGGGCCTTGAAATGAAATTTTCATTGATGTAGCCTATATTTCATTTTACCAAATTTTTCGATAGTCTTCCACTAGTCTCAATATGGAATTTACATATCTTCCATCTCTTTAACCAATACTCTCAGCTCCACATGATCCACATAAGAAATAGGTGGAAGCTAGGTCCCAATTGTCCTAAATGAATTTATCAATTCAAAATCCATAGCCATCTTATCAACTATGACTTTTTCTAACAAGGAATGAGTCGTATCTTCAAATTTTTTATGATATAACCTTACTTTAACTAGCAAGGCCTGCTACTCAGACTGAAAAATCAATTTTCCATCTACATCCCAAAAGGGAAGTAGGCCTTTCTAAAATGACTCAATAAATAGGCCTTTCAAATATTTCACCTAATGCAAAATTATGTCTGCATTTGCTTGCACAATCTCAATGTGTTGATTTTTACCAATAACTTTTTTGACCCAAGTTATTATTGTATTATATCTTTGATACCCATTGTTCTCAACTCCTCTTCAGACAAAGTGTTAAGAAAATTTATTGTGCTCCTAGTTTTATCTGTTGGTTCTTTATCCAAAGCCACTTTTATAGTTGTGTGCAACTTTGTTTGGCCATATTGACCACCATATCCTTATCCTTAATATAATTTATATAAGGCCTTCTCTTTGTTGCTTCTGCAATAATCATGTCCCAAAGGATATGTCTAGCACCATATACTATTAATTGTCATGTTAGTTGCTTTGCTAAATTTTCATTTTCAAATAGTTTTCTTTCTTATTCCTTCTTAATAATTTCATCCAATTTTTGATTTCGTATTTTAAGATTCTTTATCTCTTCATCTCTCAAGCTAACTTGTGACATAGCTTGGACAATTGCTTTAGTGTTTTCCTCTATGTTTGGTTGTCTTGTTTTTTTGTTTATATTTTTGTTTCTCCTCTCTCTCCTCTAAATCCAACTAGTATTCATTCAAAACATCTATTTTAGCAATAAGGAAACCTTTTTCCTTTTCCCATTGGCTTTGTTCTCCAACAAGCCTTAATAATTTGGCCTTACAATCATTTAATTCTTGGGATAATAACTCCTTTTATTTCTCTAAATCTATTAACTCAGAGGCCTAAATTAACTGAGTGGCTTGTATTTTAATTTATTTTTCAACAGTTGGATAGTGTTTTCTTTCTCAGCAAAAATATTCTTAGTTTCATATCCTTTATCCACCTCACTATCCATAGCCAAATTATAACCTTGAAGCTTTTCAATCTGTTGTTGATGTACTTCATTTTCCACCTTCTCTTGTTTTTAACTGACCCTCTATAATTGATACTGTAGATTCCAACTTTGAGACTTTCAATGTAGATTTCATTACATCAATGTAAATAACCTCCCCAGTTTGCTTGTGTAAATGAATTTTTTTAGGCACTAGTATCTTCTGCAGATTCAGCCTCTTTTCAGCAGAGTCTGTTTTTTCTGTAATAATTAACGGCCCTAACCACAGATGTTGAAACTTTGTGTAGTCTCATTTGTCCTTATGGGGCTTGTCCCACTTGATTACTAGATCCCCAATCTCAAACTGACGAATCGTGGATGACTTATCATCAAACCACCTTTTGACCAATTGTTGATGATGGTGCAGCGTGTTCCTAGACCTTTCCCTTTCTTCTTCTAATTTAAGAAGGGTATCAATTCTATCTTGTAAAGGGGAAGAGTTAGGATCTTGTAAACAAGACTGAGGAATGTGTAATGATGGAAGTAGAAGGTTTGGTGGTAAGATAGCTTCTTTTCCATAGACAAAACAGTAGGGAGAATTACCAATGGAAACTTTAGGAGTTATCCTATCTGCCCATAAAGCATTGAAGAGTTTAGTATGCCAATCCATGTGGTTATCAGCTATAGTCTTCATAAATATATTGATTAAATTCTTGATAGAAGATTATGTTAGGCCATTATCTTGTGGGTAATAAGTAGCAGAGTATTTTACCTTTATCCCCTTTTCAGACATAGTGAGTAATATCAATAGAATTAAAATAAGAAGCGTTGTCAAAAACCAAAGAGCTAGGTACTCCAAACCTGGTAAGGATATTTCTCTCCAAGAAGTATGTGACCGAATTAGTGTTGGAAATATTTAATGGGATTGTTTCCACCCAACGGGTGAAATAATATGTTGTATCTAGAATATACTTGTGTTGCAGTGAGGAGGGAGGAGATATAGGACCAACAAAATCCAGTCCCCACTGCTGAAAAGGGTACTGGACAATGACAGGTTGTAGAGGAAAGGTCACCTTCTTTAATATACCAGCACTTTTTTAGCATGGATCACATTTCCTAATAAGGTTATAAGAATATTTGAACAAGGTGGGCCAATAATATCCTACTCTTAATACCTTGTGGGTTGTGGATTCTCCAGAATAATGTCACCCTCTAGGCCCTGCATGTAAATCAACCAAAAGTTTATCAGCCTCTGGTTTTTCAAGGTACCTAAGAAAGACAACATCATAATTCTTGTGAAACAACACATTATCAATAAACTGGTAAGGTGTTTCTTTGAGTCTCAGGGTCCTACATTTTTTTAAGTTAAGGGTTGGAGGGGCATACTCGTGAATGAGATAAAATATAATGTTATCATACCATTCGAATGATGGATCAGTAATGACATCAATAGTATCGGCTGAAATTTATTCCTCATGAACACATTCAATTGTTCCTACTCTGGAAAATTGGATTGGGCTGCCAATAAGCATAAACCCTTCCCTTTTACCATTTTGGCAGGTTTTTTCTCCAAATCGTACTCCTAGAGCGCAGTCATCTAGTGAGCCCTTTTTTTCTCCCAAATCTTTCTGAATCAGTACATTTATTACCACTGTGTACGGGACTATTACCTTTGTCGTCGATTTCAGCGAATAGGGCCTAAAATGTTTCACAAACTTGTAGACATTATAGACTTGTTTTCTATCTATGTATAATTCAATTATTCTCCTTTGAACGTATAGCTCATAAATTACACAGGGATTTCAGTGTCATCGTTATTTCTCGGTGAGATCATAGCAGCATATGAAATGTCAGAATCAAAAGTGTATAATACAAAATCTCTCAAAAAATCAAGAGGTAACAGTGTAGGAGCCTCCATAATTAAATTTTTGATGCTTTTAAATGCATCCCTCTATACATCAGAGTACTTGAATATAGCATCCTTTTTCACCAAGTCTTGAAGAGGTCTGACAATCTATGCAAAGTTAGGGACAAATCTTCTAACAAAGTTAATATTTCCTAGGAAAGACTGCATAGATTTGTTTGAATCGGGAAGGCCTATTTTTTCAATTGCTTCCACTCTTTCAAGGTCAATGATTATTCCATGTTTAGAAATAATGAATCCTAGAAGTTTACGTTCAGGGACTAGAAAAACTGATTCCTTTGGGTTTAAATAAATCTTGTATTTTTGGCATCTATCAAAAACATGCCTCAAGGATAGTAAATGATCATGTTGTTTCTTAGTAAAAATAGTAATATCATCTAAATATACTTCTGTTATGGCATGTTTGATATCTCTGAAATATCTCCTTGCATATATGGTCCACTTTATCTCATGGTCCTTCTTCAACATATTAATGATGTTCATTAAAATCTCAGCAAAACTGGGAATAAACCTTCTCAAAAATTTTACTTGTCCAATGAATGATTGCACTTCCTTTTTGCTTCTTGGCTCTTCAACTTTTAGGATTGCACTAATCCTTGCTGGGTCAATATTTATGCCATCCTTATAAATGATGTTCACTAACATTTTTCCTTTCTCCAATGCAAAATTTGATTTTATAGGGTTTAGTGATATTCCTGCATACCTTTTGCATTTCAGAATAATAATAATAATAAAAAAAAAAAAAAAACTTTTTCCAAGTGTTTGATATGCTCCCTGTCAGACCTTGAGTACATAGTGATGTCATCCATGTATACCACCACAAATTTATCCTTCTCCTCTGCAAAATCAATGTCCATAGCTCGTTGGAAAGTGCCCCCTGCATTCATTAAACCAAAAGGCATTTTGGCTTACATAAATGTACCCCATGGTGTAGTGAAAGTAGTCTTTTCTTGATTCTCAGGAAATACCTTGATTTGATTATATCCTAAGAAACCATCCATAGTTGAGATCCTATCAAACCCCACCACTTTCTGCAAAATATGTTCCATTTTTGGCAAAGGGTAATTATCTTTGAAAGAAACGTTATTAAGATTTCTGAAATCTATACAAAGCATGAGATCACCAATCTTTTTTCGAACAGGAACCATATTTGCAACCCATTTAGAAAACCTTAGAGTAATTTTGATATCGGCGTTGAATAAATTTTTGGATCTCTTTCTCAATGACAGTAAACAACATATGATTAACTCTTCTCAATTTCTGTCTGAATGGTTTCTCACCAGGTTTTATTGGAATTGTATGTTGTATGATAGAAGTATCATACTCTTTAAGGTATTCATAACTCCAGGAAAAGACATCAGTGTATCTTTTCATCAAATTAATATAGCCTTTTTTTTTCTTTGGCAGGTAAGTTCTTTGACAGCTTTATGATCTTTGGGTTTTCTTCAGTTCTTGTATTCCTCTCTTGAATAGCATCATCAGCAGGCTTCATTTTTGGGTCTCTAGCAACATAATTCTAATCAAAGAGATTTTCTAGGGGGATGAGAACTCTGGGGATAAGATTACTTTTTTATTGAACTATATCTTTTCCCCCTAGTAATTATTTGAATTTTCTACTTTCAGCACTGTCTTCTTCACTCTTTTCATCATCTAGGAAGTTTTAAAAATTATCATCTTCATCATATATTAGTGTATTTACAAACTCACCAAATAACTCTAAAAACATTTTTATATGCATATCATCCTCAAATACTTTCCATTATTTGGAATTATCTGGTATGGAAGGTCTATTCACAATGTCAACCTTATATTTTCTTTGTCCATCAACAGGGGTTTTAAACTTACCAGCAACAACATCCAAGTATTCTGCTACTGAGTTTTCAATTTCGGAGATCACTATGATTTTATGCTCTGTGAAATAGTTACCAAACATATCTCATACCTCATTCCTATAAACTCTCATTCTGGGATGTTTGGTTTGATAAATGTCATTTACCTGATTTACTACAAGCTTTGAATCTCCCATGACTTGCACTCTTTTTCCCCCAAATATTTTAAGGCATTCAATCCAAGTAGCAAAGCCTCATACTCAGCTACATTATTTGTAAATTCAAAATTCAACTTAAATGACGAAGTCTTAAAGTCCCTGATAGGAAAAATAATGTACACACCTGCACAAGCACCAAATTTAGATACAGACCCATCAAAATACATGGTCCAGGTACCTTCTTATTTATGTTTCCTTTACAAAGCTTTGTGTATCTTTGAAGACTCTTCTTCCTCCTTACCTCCAATGGGTACATGAATTTTAGGATCACATGGAAAACCATCATTAAATAAAATAGAATATCCCAAGTCAGTATCAAAAGCATATATAGTATGAGTATCTGGTGTTTCTTGGTTTTTGACTACATAAGGTGATATTTTTTCACTTTATAACCTCTTATTTCCACCAACCCCAAGAATGGTAGCATAGGTCATGTCCATCTGCAGACTTCCCTTCAATTTTGAAGTCTAATATCTTGACAGCAAGATACCAAATTTTGGAGGGATTTCTTCCACCACAACGTCCATTACTACAGTATTAGATGACATTTGGGTTAAGGTTACCACCATATATTTAATCAGTCCTAGACATTTCACCTTCCTGGAATCAAAGGAATACAAATATTTCTAGGGTCTAGTAACTTCCAAGCCCAATATTTCTACCACTCCCTTGGGCATTAGATTATGAGATGCACCAGAATCTGTCATAGCATTGTGCATAATCATATCGTGTACATTTAGACTTAGGTAAAAAGGAGGAGCTTCTTCATCATCCACATTTTCAAACTTTGACCCAAAGACAATGGTATAAGCATCGTAAGCCACCTCTAATATATTAGGTTGAAATTCCCCCTGACTCCTAACCATGTCTGAAATTTTGTTTCTATATTCCCTATTTCTTAAAAATTCATTGAAAGGGATGAAGACCTTCAATTTTGAGAGTTTTGTCTACAAGTTAAAAGTGGAAACAACTTTCTCCATATCCACCAGTGTTGCATGTTTAACTTCTTTTTCTTTTTCTACTTTATTTACAGGCTCTTTATATACAATAGGTTCTTTTCGTTTTTCATTACTTTTTTCTGTATTTTGTTGACTGCTAGAAGGTTGATTTTCATTTAACCTTCCTTTATTCACTATGACATCTATATTCCTCAATTTTATCTTTCTCTGTATGATCCAGATTTATGCAAGAATGCAACAAAATACACAAATAACCATAGAAACAAATATGCAGCAGAAATAACACTTCATTTCATTAATCAATAACTGAAACTTGTTTACATACATAATGGAAATAAACTAGCTAGAGTGCTGGTAGCTTATCTCTGAGAAGAGATGTGGCGGCTACATGCCTCTGAACTCTCTATATTACAATGAGTCTCTAAGTCCTATATATTATTGAGAAACAATGGAAACCCTACACATTCAAAAACCTAACCCTAGGAGGTGAAACGCCTTGAATGTGGGCCCCGTTGGGTAACTTGGTACATCAATTTCCCAGGGTCGTAACTTTATCATACTACCTCTGTTTGACTTTCATGATACATCGTTAAAAATATCTATTTAAGGACTACATCCATAAACAAAAATATCAATTTTGGAATAGAATCATATTTGCCCGACCATTCAATATCAAAAAAACGTCATTTAGGGCCTCAAAACGGCTCCGGAAGTTTAAGACCCGAAAAATGCCAAAAATAGTTAATTGTGCTACAATTAAGGAAACTGGAAAACTGAGAGAAATAGTGGTAAGGGTCCAAGAGGAATAGGTGGGTGGCCACCAATATCCTCCTGGATCATTGTACATCATAAATAGCATGTAAGTATCCTATTTGGTATTGTTCAGACTCTTCCTCCAAGTCCTTATTTACATCCTTCTGGGTAAACATACTATGTTCTTCCTCTGTGAGGTATATTTTAGAATCCAATACACTAAAATGGTGAATATTATCTTCAATAGACTCAGCATCATCTTCATCTGCAACATAATTTTCAGGGAAAGGTGGTTGTATCGATTGATCATTTGAATTTCTGGGATTCCTCATATCCCTTTGTCGAATTTGTGGAGGTGGGGGAGGATAGGGACTTCTGAAGTTTGGATTCCTGATATGAGGTTAATTTTGTTCTATGTTCATTGGTATGTTATCCACGGTTAGCTTATCCATCAACTTCTTCATTTCCTTCATCATCATTTCAAATTTCACATCACTTGAAGAAGCAGCAGCAGAAATAGAAGGTACATTTTCTCCTCTAGTTTTCCTTGTTTCTACTCTCTATTTTATTTTCCCACTTTCCATCATATTGGATTCCACTTATAAGGCATCTTGAAACATGGCAGGAAGATTTGTTGATTTCCTTTCTCTCAACAATAGTGCAAATTCACCATCAAAGGCATCAGCATAATGGAATTTTACAGAGTCTACAAGGCGTTTAATATTGGCAGGAATGGAGTTGTATACCCTCATAAATTGACTAGAAAAATCATGGAGAGATTCAAAACCTCATTTATTAAGACCATTATATTAAGAAAGCACCTGAAAATGACTTCTCTTATCATCCCATCTTTCTAAGAAGGAATTTTGGAAGGCTGCAAATGTGGCAATGGTCCTACAAGTTAAATCTATGAACCATTTATTTGCCTCCCCTAACAAGCTTTGTGCAAACAAACTCATCTTAACATTATCATAATAAACCTCCTCCAAGTCCAAAAAGTATTCAAATCTATCAATATGGTGTCTAGCTGTGAAATTTCCCTCACCATCATACAAGGTAATTCTCTGGGCATAATCTTGGGGAAGATCATGCAACGTAGCAAGAAAATCTAATGGAGAAAACCTAGCAGTCATTTGTCAAGGTGGATTTGGAACACAGGGAGGAGCCTAGAAAGGTGGTGGATTTGGAACATAGGGAGGAGCCTGAAAAGGTGTAGGGGCTTGAAAAACTGGTGGGATATAAGGCTGAAATATTTGGACAACAAGGTTTGTTTGTTCAGTTTTGACAGGGTTTTGAAAGTTGTGACAAGAGAATCAAACAAATATGAGTCTAACCTACTAGTGTTAATTTTAATTTCCTTCATATTAGATTCGTATTTTGATTTTACCAAGGACCTTCCAGAATTTGTTTCTTGGCCAAGATCCTTGATACTATGAAATTCTTAGGAGGATGAGGCACCAAATTGAGAAATATTTATCTATTCTTTTCCCTTAGCTCTAATAAGTCTTTTCTAGATTTTCCACACTCAATAATATTTTAAAGTTAGGTTTACCTCATGTATGCGACCTCCTGGAAGCTAGGATTCCTTCTTAAATATCGCTCAAAATTAATGTGGAGTAGCCAGGGAAAATAAACAACCTATCTCAATTGCAGAAGTCTTTGTTTTCCCGCAATAACCCTTTCTTCTTGGAATCTTTCTTGTCTCCCATGGCTGATTTTCTCCTTCATCCCCAGAAATGGCACCAGTTTATTAGCACTCAGAATGAACCCTAGGTTGCAGAGGGTAAAACCAAAGGTAACATTAGAACTACTTTAATAAAGGGATTTATCTTCTTCCTTTCTAAAGAGGGATCTCTCACATATCTTTATCAAGTATAGATGTAAAAGTAAAAGAAATTCAGATTGAGTTTATGGTTGAAGCATGGTAAGCACAATTGGGCAATGGAGTCACAGATTATCCATGAATTACAGAGAAGTTTGCAGGTGACTATCTAAAAATTCATATAGCACTTGCTTAAAATCAAATAGTAGTTTGTTTGGTGATAAAGAAAGAATAAGAACAATCCATCAACATAGAGCACCTAAAATATGAATTCTGCATCGATTTTGGAAAGAAAGGTTGGGTGGATACATGGAACAATAGCTAGAGCATAACAACATAAATTCTGAACTATTATACACTTATCCCAATTATGAAGAACACATAATGGAAAGATTAACATGAAATACATGCACTGAGGAAAAGAAGTAACACACTATAACTATGAATTACATAGGAATATCTAAAGCATCAAGCAAGCATTCAAATCTGCAATTTTACTAACCAAAATCTCAGAAATGCATAACACAAATTTATCATGGTTTTCAACCCCGTCTTCCTCTATTCATGGAATATTTATAGCTACATAGGCCCTTGATACCAACCTCGAAACAGAGCCAAAAACATTTACGTATATAAATAAAAATCAAACAAATTCAATGATCTGACATATTTGCCATGTTCCTGAAACTAAACTAAAAAACACCTTGGAGTGCACATGGTGAATCAATTGAGGAGTTTTGATAGAAGGGATCCTGAAAATGACCAATTAGAGGCTTTCTACCTAACCTACAACATTTTTTATCCTTCTATGTATTTTACCTGTGAAATTTCTTCTGGACCGTAGATCTTACCCCGACATTCATTCTGGGTCGTCGATCTCGATTTGGCAGGAAACAGAAAAGGGCTTCTAACTTTCCCTTTCTTCCCTTTTCTCTATTTTTACCTTTTTCTTTCATTCAACGGTGTCAATCTGTGCGGGACTCATTGTCATCCACTGATTGTTTGTAGAAAAATTTCGGACCATTGATCTGGCGGAAGGCAGAAAGTGGACTTTCCATTTTTGTAAAACACAATTCTGACTTTTCTGCTTCCTCACTTTTTTGGAAAGAAAAAATTATAAAGTGGAACTTCAACTTTTTGATAACCAAAATTTAATTTTTCTTCTTCCGCCTTTCCGATTCCTCCCTTTGGTTTAAAGTGGAAAATCGAAACTTCAACTTTTTCATACCCGAAACTTAAGTTTTTTCGTTTCCGCCTTTTCCCTTTTTCCTTTAGCAGAAATTGTAATTTCACACTTTTTACGGCCAAAACCTTAAGTTTCACGCTTTTTTATTTCCTCCCTTTATTCTCTTTCAGGCCATCAATCTTTGGTTGAAATGATCTAAACCGTTGGATCTTGAAATTCAGAAATCAAAAATCAGAAATCGGGATTCTAATTTTTCAATGGCTGAAACTTTGTCTTTTCCTCTCCATTGATCTGCGTGGGAGTCTACCAACCATTGGATCTAGACTGCGGAAAGTGGAAGGTAGAATTTCAAACTCTCTATGACCAAACCTTTGTATCTTCTTCTTTCCAATTTCCACCACTTTTCCTCCCGCGTTTTCCATTATGCATCATTGATTTATACGGAAATGGTCTCAACCGTTGGATCGCGGAAGATAGAATTCGGGATTCCATTTTTCATAACCAAATTTTTACCTCTTCCGTACTTCCACTCCTAAATTCCTTGGGCAAAGATGAATTTTAGCCTTTGATTTTTTTCTCCATTATGCATCCAACCATCCAATTGTTGTCAATCATTCATCTAAGGGCGGATTTCTTCATTCATGAACATTCCAAGGTCAAAAATCAAAATTTATTTAAGTATTTGGTATTTTTACTCTAGCAATCCCCCTTCAAAAACCTACAAACCTTCATCATCAATCTTAAGGGTCATATGATATGGAAATTTCTAACCTCATCCCTCCTTTTAATGGCCATATCCCCTACTAATCAGTTAGCCCAGAATTGGTGCTAACAAGTGGGAATCCCTTGCCACACGAGTATTTGTATTATCTGAAAAGAAATGACTTGAAACTTACTTAGGAGGCCTAAAACATATATACAAATAGAGATAAAGATGCACGGTATATGAAATGTTGAAGTAGCAAGATGTAAAGAAAAAGAATCAGAATTCAAATTAGAAGGAACGCCAAAAGAAAGTGTTGATAGAAATAATTTACAATAAAAGCAGTTGAATTCAAATATTATTAATAATGTTGGTCACCAATTCATCTATAGTTTTCCTACTTGGGAATTTTGGAAAAGAGTGCAATTTGGGCAATTTCGAGCTTAACTAGTCATGACTATGGGGAGTTCCAACTGACTCCAAATTGTCTCAAATTTGAAATTCAAGGGTAGGATGAGTATTATAACATCCCAATGTTATATATGAACACTTTGGATCTGAATTTAAGCTTTTGAAACTTGGTTTGGGTCTAAGGAGAGAAAGTGCAAATTTCCTAGGAAATTGAGGTCAAATTCCCCCTAGGGGTGGAGGCCAATTTGGATTTCCAAATCAAGTACAAACATACAAATTTTAAGAAAAAAGTATGGGAATGAATATCATACATCAATTTATATCATTAATTGTGATTATTAAGCTCTGGAAATTGATTATGATGTGCAACATTTGTATGGTAACTTTCATGGAAATTGCATTACTAGCCCAAATTTGACACATGAAAATTAGAATAAATGGTTATGAAAGTAACATGAAATATAGTGGTAATATATAGAATAAAAATGTATGTCCCAACAGTATAAAACTTATATAATAACCCTCATACAAATATGATATGAAACTGTTTCAAGATTGAATCCAAATTCATGAAAACTAGTGATGCAATGGCATGTGAATGCAAGCTTTTCACCCAGGATTTTCTTGTCTTTCGAGATACACATCATATGTTAATGAAATTAAATATTCATACATCATTTATGGCTGAAAAAAATAAACAAAATCAGAGAATAACCCTTATACAAATCTGATATAAAACTCTTTCAAGATGGAATCCAAATTCATAAAAACTAGTGGTTTAATGGCATGAGAATGCAAGCTTAAATTACATATGAATTTATAGGATTTCGAGATAAAGAGAATATGGAAATAAAATTACATATCCATACATCATATACCCTAACTTTGGAATCAAATGGACACAGAAAAGAGCAAGCACCATTCCAACAAGTGTGCCATCAACATGAGAGTATGGGGGAATGGAGAAGAATGAATCAGAGAATAGGGAGATAGATGAGAACTCAGGTTGTATGGACCTTCAACCTGAAACTTAAAACCATAAATAATATCCATTTATAGGTCTGAATTTCCTCTCCATCAACCAACTTGGAAAGGAATCCAACTCCCTCAAAATTGGTTCACGCAAGGAGAGTAAACACCCATCGTGCAATGGACAAACAAATCCTCTCCAAAATGTAAAATTCCAATTAAAAAATGATCAAAATCAATTATAATTCCTCAATTCATATTTTTTTTAACTTCACGAGGCCTCATAAGATCCATTTTCCCTCCATAGGCTTCCTCCAACTCAACTTATTGGTTTAGTAACTCATATGACACTTGTCTTCTTTCTTCATGCTCCAACTCTTTCCCCAATTCAAATGATTGCCTCTAACTCCCAAATGTTCCCTATTGGTGGCCATTTTAGCCATGTCATTTCATATTTTTCATAGGTCTGAAATGAGGTCTGAATTTGTCATATGTGTCATAGAATCTTTCATCATTTGTTGTTATAGAGTGCATGGAATCTCCTTCCAAGTGGCACACCATGTATTCCTAATCTATTCCTCTTCCATAGGAGTTACTATACTCTCCTAATTTTAATTCCTTGTATCATGCTATGCTATGTGACAACAAATAAACCTCCAAAAATTCTACATTCCTCTTGGGTTCGAATTTGGATGAAGGTCATGCCAAGTGTGTGGGGAATCTAGTCACCCAAAGGATCCACAAGGTTCCAAGTGTCTTCATGAACCAATGCCACCTTATTTTATTAGAATTTATTATTTATGTGACCCATTAAAATGTTAATATGGTAAACTAAATTCCTTTTGGGTCCTATAGCCCCCTTATTACAAATTTTGTGTCTCCATTTCAACCTAGGGAACTACTAGGTTGGTGAACATTATTTGCAAGACGTCTAATTTGGATAGGGACATGACATCATCAGTGCAACAATTCCCAGTCGTATGGTTATGAATTTGAAGGGGATTCAAAAACCTCCACCAGTCGCTATGATAATGACAGAAGAAATAAAAATAATAATTGCTGTCGATGTGGATAAGATTGGATTCCAAGCCATAAGTGAAAATTCAATCATACAACACACTACAAAATCATAAGCATGAAATAAGTACAAGTATCATCTGAAGAAAACACATTCAATTCTAATAAAGACAATTGAATCTCATCTTAATTTTCAATAGCGGCCATCACATGTGTTCAACAAACTTGTAAGGAAGATCTAGTGACAATTAAGAAGGTTAACATCCAACAAAAGGAAATACGATCACTCACAAAGAAATACATCCCACCTCAGTTGATAAGTCGCAACAACCTTAAATATTAATAACTCATATTCTGAGTAACATAATCAAGGAAGTAAGGGCCAATGAGATTACAACTTAATGGGACAATTAAGAATAAGTACATCATAATTTTGGTCGACTCTGAAATTATCCATTATTTGATTGACATCTACAAGGAAAATGAACTTAATATTTTGGTGTTCCCTGCAAAAGGGCTTAAAGCCTCAACCATCACTAGTCAACACGTCGAATAAGTGGGAAAATTCCATAAGGTGGCAATGCAGATACAAAAGTTTCACTTACAAATCAATTGTATTTCCTTACCACTCAAGGAAGTAGGCATAGTATTAGGTGTCGACTGGTTAGCATCATTAGGAACTACTCTACCAACTTACAAAAAAAATACATCGAAAGTGGAAAGAAAGTAAGTACCAATGGTATGGACCAAAAACTTTTCCATCCAAGTAAGCATAATCACAATATAATATGGATCTAGGCCTTCGTCAAGATAAGGATATACATTCATGATTGCACAATTCAAATCAATGCTTGACACAAATCCAAAACAAAAAGCAACGTTAGAAATTTAGCTTTTAGGACAAAGCTTCCCTTTAAAGGGGGTGGCAATGTTATGTACATAAATAAGTAATAATAATAATAAATAAACATAATATAATAAGTAATTAAAAGGTTGAAGAGTGTGTCCTTTACATTGAAAATGAATGAGCGAGATTATATAAATTCCATGTAATGTAATGTTTAATCCTCATCTGTCATTTTTAAATTATCATATATATTTATTTATTTTGAATACAGATTCACTTATTAGTATAATAAAAAAGAATAGTTTGTATCACTTTTGATATGGAGCCTTGTTCTTGTTCTTATCATATAGGTGCTTTTCCCTCCAAATGACATCTTTGAGAGTCTTTGGTCTATCATACTAGATCTTGTCTTTGTAGGAATCTGGTAGACCATTAAGGAACCTCTGAATCTTCACATTTTCATCCTTCACAAAATATGCATACTTTAGAAGTTCGAGAAATATCTTTTCATGGTATTACATAGTTATACTTCCCAGCTTGAGTTCGAAGAAATCTTCCATCTTTTTGTCATATAGTGCTATGAGAGGTACTTTTCTAGAAGTACTTATTGAACTGTCTCCATGATATTTTGTTTTCAACAATATTATTTTTCTTTACTAGATGATCCCACAAAATGGATGTACTTCCTTGTAAGTGGTAGATGGATACCTTTGCTTCCATTTTTCATGGATATTGATGCAACAACAAAAAATTTATCATTCCCAAAAACCAAGCTTCAACCTATCCTTTCTTATATTCTCCATCGAATGTTGGAGGCTTGATCCTCCTTAGTTCTCCCACCAGTTCATCTTGAGCAAGCCTTGTCTTCTTAGATATGACTAGGGATCTCTCTAGGTTGCTCTCGAAACTGCTTGAGGAGTACTTATTATTATTATTTGGAGAGGGTTTATGATGAGGTTTCCTTACATAAATTATGGATCCTTTATAATCTCTTCTTGATTCATGGTATATGTTTCCCACATGGTCTCTTGAGATTGATATTTGAGTTTATTGCATTTGTTTCAAACTGTTCATGATTTGTCTTTGGGTATGCATGACTCTTTCATTGTCTTTTGTATAGGTTCTCATTTATGTCTTCAAACTTCTAAATGAGTTTTCCAAATCCAAGTTTTCAAGTGGGTCTTTTAGCTATATGTGTCCTTGATTATTTTCTAGGACTCAAATCAGAAAATTATTTTTCAAGGTTGTATGGTCTCTAATCCTCTTATGAATCCATCTCTAATCTCTAATTCTAATCTAGCTTTATCCTTCTCTTCTTGATTAGAATTTAAAATTTTGGTTTAATTTCCACATTGTAAGTTGTGGTATGTTCATTCCAACCATTTTTAGCACATCACAAATATATTTCACAACATATGCATCATAATTTCGAAATAAAATAGATAGATTTTCAAATTGTAGAAGGCCCAATAGTCACGGTGTTGAAACCTAAGCATTGATACCATTATGTAATGTACCTGATCCCAAACCACACTATAGTGGTCGAATACATCACATGGACATCATGGGAAAAGGTTGATTCTAGATAATGTACAGCAAAATAGGGTGAATAAGGCTTGATCAATATGATAGCAGTCAATTAAATAAAACAACCAACCTTTTTAAAATAACTGCAACACTTCCAAAGCAATCTATCTTTTATCAATTTGCATGTGATGCAAGGATAAATGAAAGTATGCATGCAAGCATATCAGAACAAGAATTCCACATGAATATAAATTTAACATATCATATCAATACAACCATATAGCATAAATATACATCATGTCTTACATCTACTACAATAGCATAAAAATCAGATCTACAACATTATTTAGAATCATATTTATGTTATTTAAATCAATCATATCTAAAACAAACTACAACCAATTAGAACATAAGACAATATCAGATCTGAAGGATAACATCTATATCCATATAAAACACATAAACATTTAACCTACATGTATTCACCTACAACCATGTAAACAAATAATAAAATCAAATCCATGAGCACATATACAACTGTAAATTTTTGTAAATAAACACATAATAAAATACTCATCAAGAATCAACAAGACAAACTTCCACCCATCCATAGACACAATAAACTCAATCCATACTTGAAAAATTCACCCTTGAGCTGATTCCATGGATCCACAAGTAGAGGTACTCTCAACTATTAAACAAGGTGTGTTCTTTTTCAACATTGTCAACACTACCACACCGAAATGACTATATCTCAGCCATACAAAAAGATTTTTCAATGAAACAAAACTATCAATTATTGGAAAAATCACTATGGACACAATGGTATAGGTCTCATAACCCTAAAATTGGCACAAATAGGTGAACCATAACATATAGTTGTTCCCTTCTCGCCATTATGAGGAAAATCTTGCCACAATAAAACAACTATATCTTAGCCATTCATAAATATTTTTTAATGAAATAAAATGTGTACATTTGTGGAAATGTCACTCTGGACACAATGGTACAGGTCTCATAATGTATAAATGTTAAAAATTTGTCAACCCATACCATATGGTTATACCCTCCTCGGTTCAATAAAAAAAAATCAATACATTTCCCTCACAAGAAACTCAAGCCATATAGCTTGAGAAAGCACAATACATTTCCATCATAGGTAAATCAGGCCACACAACATAAGAAATCATAATACATCTCCATCACAAGAAACTCATGACATACAACATGAGAAATTTCTTGGAGTCATCATCCAACCCACACACCTATTTGGTCAATTTTGGCCTAATTACCCGCTATCCTAAGTTAATTGACTCGAATTGATATCAGTGTCAGCACACCAACACACTCCTGACATCAACATCAACACACCCATGCCATCCTTCAGTCAGGGAGGCCAACTAAGCCTTCTCCTTCAATCAGGGAGGCTAACTAGGCTTCCTCCTTCAATCAGGGAGCAAATTTGGGGTGATATGCTTGTCATAAGTGCACCAATTAGTTAATTTAATGTTGTTTCACCTAAAAATTAGTTAATCTGAGTTGGAAATGTGCCTCCCTCATCTCATTTTCTATTTTGGGCTTATTTGAGTTAACTGGAGTGATTTAAGGCACCTCCAACAACTTTTGGTGACTAGTTTCAATTCAGTTCACTTCATCGGAGCTAACTTGAGTTAGAGATGTGACCCCACATACTGTTTGACATGCAGTTGAGTTCTACTTAGTTATACTTAGTTATTTCACTTTGATTCAGTTAGGAATCAGTTAGAGTCAATCATGGCTTGATTAGTGTTTTACTGGTGTGTTTAGTGTGTCTAACAAACAGTTAAGCTACTCTCATCTATCCAATTTGAATGACCTCCAAGGAATTCGAATTGTCTTGCATTCATGTAAGTTGTATGACATTGTATCACAACTCATTCTTTGATTATTGATAATATACAGTTGCAACCTCCAATTGCAACACTCTTAATGTCATTTCATGTGTAAATTTTTCTTGAATATTTTGTAAGATATGATTTAGTCTTAATATTGTTGTGACTAAATTTCACATGATATCATAGCCACATAGGGACGAAGCTCTTCTTCAAAAACAAGATTTTTTACAGATCTAGCATGCAATTTGAGAAAAAAGCTCAAAAATTCCAGCACTGCACCAGAAGCCGAAGGTTTACCACATAAGTCCTAAGCAAAGGAATTTTTTATCAAGCTTGCTTGATTGACTAAGCTGGGTGTGTTGAAACCCTGAAAAGTGCAGGCTGTTTGACCTTACGGTGCCCTTTTTGTGTTTTTGCAAGTTCTTTGAAATACTTCTACTACATTTGCTACAGCAGAAAAAATGGCTTCTATCGTGGATCCTCTTACTCCTTTCAATTACCACCAATGGAAGGGATACATGGAGATTCAACTACGTGCCAAGGGACTCTATAGAGTCACAATGGACACTGAAGTAGATCCAAACCATGTTGTGTATAAATCTAGATATTGGAACAAGATGGATGAAGCTTTTGGGTTTCTATGCCTGTCGATTTCCAAAGATTTTCATTTCCATGTCACTGGATTGAATAATTCAAAGGAAATTTGGGATAAACTTGCTGATCTCTTTGACAAGCAGGATGACATCAGGATTTATAGGGTAGAGAATGAGATAATTTCTCTTCACCCAAACAATTTCGAAACTCTCAATGAATTCTTCACCAAATTCAAGCACCTAGTGCTCTAGTTGAAGAAGTGTGAGGTGGAGAAAGAGGATGATCAGCTCATTCTCTCCATTCTTTCAAAACTTGGATCAGATTACTCAATATTTGTTTCCACATTCCATACTGGGAAGCTAACAACCCCTAATTGGAAAATTCCTTCTCTCAATTCCTTAATTGAGTCCCTCACAAACAAGCATGACAAGCTTGTACAGATGGGGATCATTAGATCCTCCAAATATCAAGCATTGTTTTCTTTGGGGTCCAAAGATACGAAGGGTAAAGGAAGGCAGAAGAATCAAAAGGCTAAGTTTGATGCTCTAAATCCAAAATAGAAGAACCAATAGGAAGAAGAGCTTTCTGGCTCAAAGAAACACAAGAACAAAGGAAACCAAGGCAAAGAAAAAGTCAAGTGTTCCTATTGCGGGAAGGGATTTCACCCTAAACATGATTGCATGAAGAAAAATATTGATGAGATAACTCTTCTCCTTGAGAGGAACAATATCAATCTTCTGGAGAGTGTTCGGAAGAGAGATAATCATGATCAAGACATCTATCCAAAAAGAGGACATGCCCTCATGGAAATCACTTTGAAGCCTAGATCTCTCCTCATAGAATCTGGTTCTTCGAACCACATGATGGCAAGAAAAGAATCCTTCTCATCCCTTGACACCGAAAAAATCATTCCCATCCACATGGGAGATGATTCTCATATCATTTCGAAAGGCAAAGGTGCTGTAAAACTTGAACATGGCATATTTTTTTATGTTCTGTATGTACCCTCCTTGGCCTCCAATTTGTTGATTGTATATCAAATGACACACACTAGAGTGTCCAAGAGAGTTACTTTCAGCCTGAATGATGTTGAAATCACTGAGATTGTATTTGGGAAGCTCGTTGCAACAAGCATAGAAAACCACCATGCTAAGGCCTATGAGTTTTCCAAGTTTGTGACAGATGCAAATCCCACCGCTCTTCTGACTCATGGGAATTATGTTAGTAGGATATGGAATGAGATATTTGTTCATTTGAACTTCAAATAATTGTAGAAACTTCATAAACATTCCATGGTTGAAAGCCTCCCAGTTATCAAACTCCAATGGATTTTGCAAAGGTTGCATTGTCGGTAAACATCCTGAGCCCAAGTTTGATAGAGGAAAGGAAAGCCATGTAAAAAGTTTTTTGGGGCTGATTCATTCATATATCAGTGCACCCATGCCTACAACATCCATGATTGGTTCATGGTATGTACTCACCTTCATTGATGATTTCTCTAGATACACTTGGGTTTTCTTTCTAAAGAAAAAATATGAAGTTTTGGAAAGATTCATTGAGTTCAAAGCATTGGTTGAGAATGCATATGGGAGGAAGATAAAGTCTCTCAGATCTGATAATGGAGGAGAGTATATCAAGTCTGAATTTCTGCAAATATGTGCTGATATTGGGATCCAAATACAGCACTCCATTCCCTACACACCCTACCAAAATGGTGTAGCAAAAAGGAAAAACTAGGCCCTCAAAGAGATGACTACCTGCATGTTGTAAGCCAGAGGTTTAGATGAAAAAATATGGGCTGAGGCCATGAATGTTGCTGCTCACATTCAAAAAATATTCCCTCACTCTTATTTGAAAGGAAAGACTCCTTTCCAATCCTATTTTGGACTCAAACTGGATGTGTCAAATTTCACTGTTTTTGGGTCCACTGCATGGGCTCGAATTCCGCTTGACAAGAGGAAATATTTGAAACTGAAAAGTATTGAATGTTTGTTCATTGGATATCCAGAAGAATCAAAAGGATTCAAACTTCTGAATATCAGAACCAAACAGATATTCATTGAGAGAATTGTATGTTTTGAAAAACCTCTCCAAGAGGTAGAACTAGTCGAGGAGAAAACTGTTGAAATTCCCTCATGTTCCGTTGATCATTTGAATGATGGAAATGGGAGTGAAGGCTATGATATTGAATATATGATGTCTGATATCAGTGAGAAAATTATATCAGGTTAATAATCATATTCTGATCTATCCACCCATCTTCCAACTTGGGCCAAAAAGACACGCTCTTCCGCCGGGACAAACATTGGAAATCCTATTGATCCAAGAAGAACCCGATCTGATTTTAAAAGAGTAGGTATTTATATCTCTTGTCATGATTCATTGCTATATGATACCTGTTATATTATTATTGGTTCTGATCCCAAGTCCTACCACCATGCTCAGAATGATCTGATATGGAAAGCTGCTATGGACGAAGAGTTCAATTCTCTTCGAAAAATGCAACTTGGGAGCTAGTTTCCCTTCCACCTGGTAGGAAATTAGTTCAATGCAAGTGGGTGTATTGGAAAAAGGTTAATTCATATGGAAAAAACTGCAAGTACAAGGCAAGGCTGGTTGTAAAATGGTTCTCATAGGTCCAAGGAGTGGACTATCATGAGACCTTTGCACCGGTGGCAAAGATGGATTCCATAAGACTAGTTTTGGCCATTGCTGCATCCAAGCACTGGGAAGTGCATCACATGGATGTCAAGAGTTATTTTCTTCATGGAAAACTGAATGTGGATATATACATGAAGCATCTATAATGCTATACATCAGATCCTTCCTTGGTGTGTATGTTGCAGAAATCATTATATGGGTTGAAACAAGCCCTGAGATCTTGGTATGCCAAAATGGATGCCTTTCTACTCTCACGAAACTTCCAGAGATGCAAATATGATCCTAATGTATATTTTCAGAAGTATTATGGTAATATTATGATAATGGTATTATATTTTGATGATATTTTGATAACAGGAATCACACTTGCTTCGATTTCCTTTATAAAAACTACTCTTCATGATGCTTTTGAAATTAGTGATTTGGGCCTACTGAAACCATTTCTAGGGATTGACATCACACAATACTTTGATGGGATAACGGAAAATTAGTCAAAATGTGTTTCACACCTGTTAATTAAGTTCAACATGGCTGATTGTAAGGCTGCACCATTTCCTTTCCTCTTAGGAATCAGTATTGAAGAGGGAAAATCCACTCCACCCATGGATTCCACTATTTACCGCTAGTTGATCGTAAGCTTGATATACTTGACACATTCAAGGCCTGAAATTTATTATGCCATGAATGATGTATATGTGTGTGTGTGTGTGTGTAATAGCCTCATGAGCTCCATTGGAAGGTAGACAAGAGGATCCTTCAGTACATTTAGGGAACTAGATCCTACGGCATTCACTATGCTGCAGATTCTGAGCTAGAGTTGGTTGGTTTTACAAATTCAGATTGGGCAGGGGATTCCATATATAGGAATTCCACTTCCTGGTTTGTGTTTATGTTTGATGGTGTCCCCATTTTCTGGTCCAGAAAAAACAAGGTTGTCATTGCAATGTCTTCAGCAGAGGCCGAAAATAGGGGAGCAGTGAATGCTTGCATCCAAGCAGTTTGGCTGCAAGGAATTCTTCCATAGTTTGAGATTGGTAGTGATTTGTACACAATCATATTTTGTGACAACCAAAGTTCTATAAATATATCAACAGATCCATTTTAGCGGTAGAGTACCAAACATGTTGAGATCCACATGCACTACATCAAGGATTCAGTGCATGACAGGACAATTGTTCTGCAATACTTCCCTACAGATGAGAAAATTGTAGATATTTTCACCAAGAAATTTACTAAGAAAAAATTCACTTACCTGCGTTAACTATTGGGGGTGAGTTCATCAAGGTTAAGGCAGTTACTTCTTCAGTGTTCAGCTTGAGGGGGGTGTTTTCCCGCTGGGTTTTCCCTCTTTCCTCACTTAGCATTTTATGTGATCATTTTAGAGTTAATTTTTTGTACAGGGTGACCTATGGCATTTTTTGTCGGGGCCCTAGCATTTGTCTTTACTCCTCCATGAGTATAGCTTAAGGGGGGGTGTTGGAGTCATCATCCAACCCACACACCTATTTGGTTAATTTTGGCCTAATTACCCACTATCCTAAGTTAATTGACTCAAAATAACATCAACATCAACACATCAGCACACTCCTGACATCAGCATCAACACACCCATGCCCTCCTTCAATAAGGGATTCCCACTAATAGTTTTCCTTCAATCAGGGAGGCTAACTAGGCTTCCTCCTTTAATCAGGGAGAAAATTTGGGGTGATCTACTTGTCATAAGTGCACCAATTAGTTAATTGAATGTTGTTTCACCTAAGAATCAGTTAAGATGAGTTGGAAAGGTGCCTCCCTCATCTCATTGTCTATTTTGGGCTGATTTGAGTTAACTGGAGTGATTTAAGGCACTTCTAATGACTTCTAGTGACTAGTTTCAGTTCAATTCACTTCATCTGAGATTACTTGAGTTAGGGATGTGCCCCCACCTACTATTTGACATGTATTTGAGTTCTATTCAGTATGACTTAGTCATTATTGCACTTTGATTCAGTTAGGACTTAGTTAGAGTCAATCACAAAATCACAATACATTTCCATCACAGAAAACATATTCCATGCATCTTGAGAAATCACAATACATTTCCATCACAGGAAACTCGGTCCATTCATCATGAGAAAGCACAATACTTCAATAAAAATATATCTAGGAAACACTTTAGAATAGATCAAGCGTCAAACTTTACCCATACAACACTCTGACATAGATCAATATTCATACCTCATTACAAGCCCTTCAATCTCTAAAATCTATCTAGGAACTCTGATATAGAGAAACCTCCAAACTATGGCATAGAGAATTCCTCCCATGAAATCTATCCAGGAAACACTTTGGAATAGACCAACATTCCAATTCACTATATATGAAACAAGATAAGAAAAGAGCCTCAATGAAGATAATATGAATCCTCTTATATCCATTCCAATTCCTAGGTAAAACTAACTCAGTTTAAATGGAGATTAACCACACTAGTTATTGGAAGCTTCTCCAACTTCCACTTTGGCTATTCAAATTCTCATAAGAGAAAACCAAATTGTAAAAAGAGAGACTCCAAACCCTCCAAGCCAACTTGAGTCCAAGTGGGAACCACTCAATCATGAAGGAAAACTCTAATTAGGTGGAGAGGAACTTACACAAGCAAATGATTCCTTTCCAAAACATTAAAAGAGGAGTTACACAAATTTTGGGGTGTCACTAACCAAATTAGAGACTAAATTGATGGCCTCTTTAACAAATATTTTGAGAAAGATATAGAGAGCATAGAAGCAAACTAAGAGTTCATGTTCATACAAATGGTTATCTTGGATCTAATGAATGAAACTGGAAACCCATATTTAGTGATAGAGGAAGTATGGTCAGCTAAAGGTTGGAATTTTTAGGCAAGGGTGCCAACAATAGCATTAGTAGGGAAGTCAATGGCATTGACAATGGGATTGTCTTTTCTGTGGATTTTTAGGAGACCATAGACTTTGAGGTTTTGTGGGTGATTGGAAAAGAGATAATCCTTGATAACTTAATCAAGTAGAAGATTTGTTGATAGCTTTGGATAGCATTGATTATATGGCTTATTATTTTGCATTTGATTTTATAATAAGTGTTCGAGAAGAGGATATTTAACAATTTTGATTTTTTGCAGTGTTCATAACTAGTAGTGTTCACAATTTATATATAATACAATATATTTTTTTCCATAAATGAAATTATTTACAAGTCAACCAAGGAAATTACAAACTTCCATATATGTTGGAAATCCTTTTGACGGTTAAAGGCTTTAACATTGATACCATCGAATTTGTAAGAGATTTTGTGTGGAAGCCTTGATGCATAAGTATCAATCACATGTTTTCACTCAAGCACGTCTCATTATTTGGACAAGTGCAATGATGAACAAGAATATGTCTCAATCAACACTATTGTGAATACTCGTCTGGTCATGATAAAAGGTAATGAATGTTTATTGTGATCCAATTTTGAATCAATATATGTATCACAACGGTTTAACAATAAACCCCATAGGAATTTCCTTACAATGGCTAATGCGCAACCCCTATAATAGATCAAATTGATATGATGATCGACACTAGCCTCTTGTATTAGTTAGTATTACAAAATCCAAACACAGAAAGAAACAAAGAACAAAAAGAGAGAATGTGATTCCTCTATATTAACAAATGAATAGAACAACCTTCTCTTTATAATAATGAGATGAAATAAACTCCAACTACTAAAACCCTAAAATGACTTATGTGTACTTTAATAAAATAATTACACATAAACTAACCTAAAATCACCAAGTAACTTTAGTAATAAGTCTAAATATATATTTAGATGGCCTTTATATTCTAACACTCTTTCTTAATGGTCAATTTAGAAAATACACCAAGTTTGTCCTAAATTTTACAATTTTTCAAGACACAAAGACTTGGTGAGAATGCCTACAATTTGGTCCTCTGTAGTACAATATTGCAACTCAATTGTTCCATCTTCTATAAGTTGTCAAATTTCAATATTTTTTTCTTACACTCATGGAATATTAGAATCTATTTCAGGCTACTAGCTCCTTGATTATAACAATACAATAGGGTATGTTGGACACACGGAGCACATTGTTCACCCCCCCCCCCTTCTCAGTGTGCTCCATGTGTCCAACAATTGGTATCAGAGTGTGCCTTCACAGAAATTTTTATCAGCTTGAAGGAGATATTTGACACACCATGGGGTTCTCAGTGAATGGAGTACAGTTGTTTTTTGGGAAAGATTACTTGATATGGAAAATGAGAATGCAAGCTTTTCTTGAGTCAGATGGAATTGGTATATGGAAATCAGTTGTTACAGGATATACACCTCCAAATAAAGTGAAAACAACTACTCAGAAGGAAGCAAAGAAAAATAATTCAATGGCTATGGAATCCATCCTTGAAGGATTAACATATCTCCAAAACAAGAATATAGGGAAGTGAAACTAAGCTAAGGAATAATGGTTCAAAATAGAACATCTATACTCCACTAAAAATAGGAAGAAGAGGTTACAGAACGCATGGTTGAAAATATAACAGATTTGTAAAAGAAGAAAATATGAAAATGCAACTCAATTGAAGAACTATCATTCAAGATAGATCATCTCTATTCCATTGAAGAACAAGAAGAAGAAGAAAAATCCATCAAAAGGTCAGTACAAGATCCAGGTGAGTATGAAGCTAAGTCCCTTGAACACAGTGTTTGTAATGTTTTTAAAGAGATATGTTGGTCAGGTAAAGAATATAATAGATATAATAGCTATTATAAATTCATAGAATATAATGAAAATCCTTGTTCTATAAGTGATAGTATTCTAGCAGATACTAAGGTTGAAATCATGGCAATTCTAGATAAGGTTGAATTAGACAATGAAATTACTACTGATATTATTAAAGTATTAGAAGGAATGTTATGAATATATTAGAAGAAGAAGGAAATTTCAAAGCACACAACCTAGCATTGTAATATCAATTAGATAAATCTGGGCAAGTGAAAGAGGAGGAATATGAAAATTCCACAAATACCATCATAGACCTAAAACTCCTAGTCAAAGAATTGACCAGAATCAAAGAATAAACATCCAGCTCCTTGAAATATGAACTTGAAAAGTCATCTGCGGAAAATAAAAGGTAGTTACAAGAAATTGACATGATCAGAAGACAGCTAGAATATAAGGAGAAAGAATTGACTCGCAAGCTCCAAGACAAAGATAGTGAGATTAGTACCTTACTGTAAAATTTGCAAAAATAAAGTACCACCATTCAAAAAGAAGATCCAAGTGACAACAGGGGAATCCATTTCAGTCATATTTTTTTCTTATTGATATGGTCTTAGTTTTTCTTCTTGTACTTTATATGGTCTTCTTAATTTTGGTTACTAGATGGATGACATGGTAGTTTAGTCATTGGATCCCATACATAGTTGACTTGTGCCCTTACACTCTTGCACATGATGAATCTTGGTTTGATTCTTGTACCATGTACACAGTTGGATTATGATTTGGAAGTTGAATGCCCTATTACCATTTCACTTAATTGTCTTGATGAAGTTCTTGGATTTTTTCTTGTTGGTCCCTAAGCCCGCAAAATAGACCTTGGATCCCTTATTGTGCACTTGAAGTATCTACCTTGTTGGTGATGACCCTATGATGCATGATGGTTTGACAATATAGAATGCTTGGCCTTAAATCACTAATTATGCCTTTAATGTTTCATAATGATGCCCTTTTGAGCCCATGATGAGTATATGATGATTCTCATTGCATGTTTACCTTTATTATTCCTTGAAGCCCTCATTTGGTGGTCCTTAATCCCATTTGATGACCTTGTAACATTGAATAGAGTCTTGAACCCACACATATGGTAACATTGACTTTGAATATGGCTTTGAAGACCTTGTCCTTGGACCTTGGATGATAGAACCCATATATCCCTTGAAGAAATCCTCTTGCTTGATGATGATGAATTCATATGGTAATGAAACCCTTGTGCATGCCCTTAAATCTCGTATAAGTGCTTGACGAAACATTCAAAAATTTATCAAGTCAATTTCTGATGTCCTTCAAAATTTGAAGAAAACAAAGTTGATGGACAATGTCAATGCAAGAAAGACCCTCATAGGGTGAGGGTCCTCATCAATCCCTATCTGGTGATATGTGGAGTGTCTCCTAACTCTGTCCGGTTGAATAGATATTTATTTTTAAAGTTGTGTGGAAAACGTACCCCTTCATTTAAGTTGTCCTGCTAAATATTTTTAATTACAAATTCAAAATAAAATACACTTGGTCGGCCAGCTAAGAATATACCTCAACGAAAAGCGCATATATATATATATGTGTGTGTGTGTGTGTGTGTGTGTGTGTGTGTGTGTGTGTGTGTGTGTATATGTATATATAGATATATATATATATGTGTGTGTGTGTGTGTGTGTGTGTGTGTGTGTGTGTGTGTGTGTGTATATGTATATATAGATATATATATATATGTATGTATGTATATACACACACACACACACACATATATATATATATATGTGTGTGTGTGTGTGTGTGTGTGTGTGTGTATGTATATGTATATGTATATGTATATGTATATGCATATGTATACACATGTATATATATATATATATATATATAGAGAGAGAGAGAGAGAGATACATATATATATATATATATATATATATATATATATATACACACATATATATATAGATATACATATACACACACACACACACACACACACACATATATATATAGATATATAGATATATAGATATACACACATATATGTGTGTGTGTGTGTGTATACACACATATATATATACATATATATACATACATACATATACATATACATACATACATACATATACATATACATACATACATACATACATATACATATGTATGTATGCATGCATGCATGCATGTATGTATGTAAATATGTATGTATGTATGTGTGTGTGTACATACGTGTGTAGACTGAACATTTTTTACATACAAAAATAAACAAGAAGCGACCTACCTTCTACTCTAAAATTTGGGTAATTGAAATAGAGAATACTAAATATTTTTAGGGCATCTGAAGGCAGTATTGTGATAGTGAAGGATATGAAATTGTTCTTGGTTACTCAAAAATACAGTTCAAAGTTGCACAGTTTTTAGGCAATCCAAATTTATTGGGATTCAAATTTGTATAGTGAGGTAGAAGTTGGAATAGTCGAGGGTAGAAGGGAGTTAACCAAAACTTGTTCTAATATTGTTCTAGGTCAGTACAGAAGATAGCCTAAAGTTGTTTATGTCAAGAGAAGCACAGATCTAGCGTTGGACAATTTGTATGACTTATCTATTTGTACAAGAATTTAAATTATTCTCCCAGACATAGTAGCTACAACCACAATCATGACATAAGAGCTCTTTCTCAAGCATACTTGTAAGATCTGATCTGGATTTTCAAACACAATCAAGAATCTATTGTAATCAAGTAAGGGGTTTTGTAATTTATTTATGTAAATTGTAAAGTTTTAAGCTTTTCCTTCTTTTTGTTGTTAATTGAATTGAATGATTTTTGGGTCTACACCCTTAACTAAAATTGATTGGCTCATGTTGTACTCTACGGCTTGTTGGTTAAGTTAGACAATACAACCCATTTTGAGTGTAAGTGATCAGTTTGGAAATAGTCTAATGTTGGTTGATTAAATGTGCTTTACAGTCTTCCTTTTGGCAATCATAATCTTCATTTAGAGTTATACACTTTGAAAGTATTGTATCTCTCCTTGCTTGAATTTATGTTGACTACAAAAGAGTGTATGGTTATAGTCCTTTCACCAATTAGTATTGACTGGATTTGGCAGTGTTATTGATCAACTATACGTGATTATTGTAATTCTTATGTTGTTCACCTAAGTGGAGTTTGACTAACTATATTGTGAGTGATCAAGTGTAAAGACTTGTTTTGGTGATTGAGTTGTTGATTAGAGTCAAAGAGGATTTTTTCTAAGAGTTTTGAGGTTACCTGAGTTTAACCTTGTTAAGTCTCTTATTTGGTTAAGGCTTGTTGGTTGATTGATATTGACCATCTTCTTAGTGGATGTTGATTGGTTGACATTGTTTGTCAACGCTTGCTTGACTAAGTTGTTTTTTGAGTCTTGAGGTTTAGTTGTGGTGTCATTGGAATGAGTATGGTTGGATGAGTTAGTTGTGGTTTTGTTGTTTTATCCTAGTCTTGTCTTGACCGAGCACGAAAGCAGGTTTGTTATAAAGTAGTTGTGGTATAGAAAGTGACAAGTTGATGTTTAGAATTCATGATAAGATTTGTGCATGCACATGATCAGATTGGCATGGATATATGATTGGTTTGGAACAGGTACACAAATAGCTTGGTATGGGTCTGGTTGAGCAGGTTGATTCAGTTGAGTAGGTTATATGAGCAAATGATTTGACTCAAATTAGATGAGTTGTATGATCAGTTGGTTTTATCCATGTGGACTGAGTTTGGTGTGTAGTTGTTTAGACTCATATTGACAGAGTCAAATGATTTGAATAGCATATTGTATTGGTACAACTTGATTGGAAAGGTTGATGATACATGTCGATTGTATAGGTTAATGTGTCGTGTGGTATAAGTGTTGTGTAGTACTCAATTGATGAGAAGTGGTCAGTCATGACAATTATTGTGGATTGCGGTATATCTCTTGGTCAGCAGGTCCGCAGGATCAGTGCGGTTGTGATTCAACAATTTCTAATGCATATTAGGGTGTTAGGACAGGGAAAGGAAATATAGGGAGCTAGGTCTTCCTTCATGTTGTATATTATAAATTAGGGGGTTGTATCCTCCTTCCATTTGTAAGTGGATAATTGAATTCATTGTAACAAGGGGGTTGTTGCTAGAAAACTATTATTAGAAATTCTTATGTGGTTTTTCCCCCGAGACTTGGGTTTCCACATAAAAATATAGTGTACTTTGTTTTTATAGGATTCCTATGTGATGATGAGCTATAATTGTTGATATAATGATAATAATGTACTTTGCATAATTTTGAATAAGTTGTTGATGATTGTTAACATTGAGAAAGTGACAAAATATATACACATTGTTCACCCCCCCTCTCAGTGTGCTCTATGTGTCCAACAATTGGTATTAGAGTGGGACTTCGGATAAATATTTATTATCTTGAAGGAGATATTTGACACACCATGGGGTTCTTAATGAATGGAGTACCATATTTTTATGGGACAGATTACTAGATTTGGAAAATGAGAATCCGGGATTTTCTTTAGGTAGAACGAATTGGTATATGGCAATTAGTTGTTACTAGATATACACCTCAAAATAAAATGAAAATAATGGCTCTGAAGGAAGCAAATAAAAATAATTAAATGGCTATGGAATACATCCTTGAAGACTTAACAAATATTCAAATGAAGAAGATAGGGAAGTGCAACTCAGCTAAGGAACTATGGTTCAAAATAGAACAACTATACTCCACTAAATAATAGGAAGAAGAGGTTATGAAAATCATGATTGAAGATCTGATAGATATGAAAAATAAGAAAATAGGAAGGTGCAACTCAATTGAATAATTGTCATTCAAGATAGATCAACTCTACTCCATTGAAGAACAAGAAGCAAAAGATAGCTCCATCAAAAGGTCGATACAAGATCCAAGTGAGTATGAAGGTAATTCCCCCAATACTCTGTCTGCAATGCTTTCAAAGAGATATGTTTATCAGGTATAGAAGATAAGAGTTATTCTGAATTTATAGAATGTTGTAAAAATCCTTGCTCTATAAGGGATAATACTCTAGCTGGTACTAAGGTTGAAATCGTGGCTAATATAGATAAGGTTGACTTAGACAATGAAATTACTAATGATATTGTTTAAAGTATTAGAAGGAATGTTATGAATATATTAGAAGAAGCAGGAAATTTCCAAGCATATAACTTGGTACTACACGATCAATTAGATAAATATGAGCAAGTGAAAGAGGATGAATATGACAAGGCCACAAATACCATCATGGACCTAAAACTCCAAGTTGAAGAAGCAACGAGAATAAAAGAAGAAACATCCATATACTTAAAATATGAACTTGAAAAGTCATCCGCAGAATATAAAAGGAAGTCATAATAAATTGGCATGCTCATAAGACATCTAGAAGATAAGGAGAAAGAATTGACTCGCAAAATCCAAGACAAAGATAGTTATATTAGTACCTTACTTGAAAATTTGCAGAAGGAAAGTATTGCAAGTCAGAAAAAATATCCAAGTGACAAAAAGGGAATTCATTTTAGTCATGAGATTGAAGTTACTAAGAAGAAAACAAGAATTTGAAATCAAATCCTTGAATATAGAATTATGAAAGGTATTCCTGACGAATTTTGACTTTGAAAAGGAACTCTCATGACTCAAAAAAGAAAATCAAGTACTAAAAGGATAACTTCGAAAAATATCACAAGGAAGATCACAACTCAAAAGGACAGATGGAAGATAGTACCATTGATCTCAAAAGATAGATATATGAAGTCAACAAAATTGAATAAGACCTAACAAGACGACTCCAAGAAAAGATAGAAATTTTTCAAAGGAAAGAATTGATTATCCTCTCTCTAAAGGAATATCTAGACAAAACAGTTGCTCAGTTGAAGACAAACTCAACGATCGAGAAGAATACTGAAGAAAGTGAAAACTACATGGAAAAAGAAGAAAAGGATGAAAAATTTACAATTTTTCAAGACACAAACATGGATGATTTTAAGGAACCATACTTATTTAAAAGTGTATAAATGTTGGTGAATATTACCAATTCTTAAAACACCAGCTATAAAATGGTTGGCGATATTTTTCAAAAAATATTTTAATTTCCAAGGATTCAATATCGTTTATATAATAATTTGGCGATTTTTAGGGTGAAAAAATTTTACCCCATCAAAATTGGGCGAAACAGGACTTCAAAAAATGCAAAATGGCGAATATTTTTTTGGGAGAAAAACATGGAAAAATAGCCCATTGGGCTAAAATTCGCCCCTAAAATTATCCTTGGACACAAATACTTGGTGAGGATGTCTACAATTTGGTGCTTTGTAGTACAATATCGCAACTCAATTGTTCCATCTTATACAAGTTGTCAAATGTCAATATGTTTTTCTTACACTCATGGAATATTAGATTAATTTTCAAGATAGTAACTCATTGATTATAATAGTACAATAGGGTAGGATTGTTTTGTTGTATCTTCATATCAACAAGCATCCCTCTAATCCAAACTGCTTCACATGTTACTTTCATTATTTCTTGATATTCTACTTTTATTAAAGAAAGGGAAATAAAATTGTTCTTTTTAATTGTCATTGTAATTTCTCTAGTACCAAGACTAAAAACATAGCTTGATGTGTTTTTCTTCTCATCCATTGATCCTGCCCAATCTAAATTGGTAGAACCACAAAACTGAAGTTCTTTGTGTTTTCCATATAGAATATCAAAATCTAATGTCTCTTTCACATAATGTAGCACTCTTTTTATTGTTGTCCAATTTTCCACCATTGGAAAGGTCATGAATCAGAGATGTAGGTGACTATAAAACTAAATTCAAGTCTAGTTTCCATAAGATAAATCAATCTCACCACTAGTTGTTTCATTGTTGTATATTGATTCATTAATTTTCTTAGAATCGGTCTTCATTTAAAGTTCACCCCTTTCTCCATAGGTGTAGATAATGTTTTGCAATATACCATCCTAAACTTATCTAACAACATTTTGGCATACTTTTTCTTTGAAACAAAAAAAAGTTTATATTTTTTCTAAACTTCTATATCTAAGAAATAATGTAGGAGGCCAATGTCAATTGTGTCAAAATCTGGACATAAATTGGATTTTACATGTGATATTTTCCCTATCTTCCTAAGTATGATGATGATGGAATATACATATATCACCAAAATAATTACATCATTTATAATTATTTTTATGTAAATATTGGGATCTAAAGGGATTTTTTCTAACCCATGTTCAACCAAATACTTGTCAATTTTGATGGACTATGCTTTAGGTGCCTACTTCAAGCCATGGACAATTTTCTTTAGTCAATAAACTAAATGTTTTTTCCCAAAACCTAAAAATCCTAAGGATGGTTATTATCAACCCAAATGGCACTTCTCCGTTCGAGTGCTAACACTTCATATGTTGGCACACAAAATGACACTTATGGATTGAAGGTTGCCTAAACACTATAGATGAGCATGACATGAGATGCATTCACTATCCACCTAGCTTGTCATTTGACCTTTTTATATGTTGATTGTTGTACGCGACTCTTTCCACAGCAACTCGCATACGTACACGACTATCTCCACAGCATATCGCGTACCGTACGTGAGTATTGTCATTGCAACCCCTGTACATATCTATACGCGGGTTTCCCTTATAGCAACTCACGTGTCATACGTAGGTTGCCAGTATCAATACTCGCGTACGCCTCCATTCGGCATTAAAAACAATATAACATGATTAATGGAGATTTGTTAAGCCCTAATAATTAACTATCTTAGCTGTCTCAACCTCATCAACCTTCAAAGCTGCTCTATTTCCCTAAGTATAAATAGAGGCCTTGGGGAGGGGATTAATCAATCATACTTGGAGAGCAAAGTTATGCTAGTGGTATATCTTCAGAAGTATTTGGAGCAACAGAACTCAGAATCCTTTGGTTGCAGAGGAGTCCTTCTTTCAGGCATTGGATTGTACACTTATCTCATTCACTATTGTTAATAAAGAGAATCCTTCTTCCAACTTTGTGTTGAGTCTCTTTCATGTATCATGGTTTGATGAATATTTATGATTAAGCACTCTATATATTGTTTATCTAACTTGTCATATATACATGTATAAGATTGTACTTGGAGGGTTTGCTCTTTGCAGGTGGAGGGGCATCCCTGAAAGCTTTGGAGAGTAGCAGAGTGGGAGAAGACAAAGCTTGGATCAACCGTCGTTAATCGGGTGATTTCATCATATCTTCCTATTTCCTTTCTGTACTTTAAAGCTTATTGTATGCAAGTTTTAAGAGTAAGTTGGTAACCCCAGACCCTACGTTATAAGGGTGTTTATTCCTGAACAGCAGAACTAGCGACTCCACTGGGGATCCCAAACTGTTGTGGGTTATTTTTTTTTACCATTGCCCAATCTTTGCCTTGAGTCTGTGTGTGGTATCTTGTCTTGGTTCATGCTTAGGATAGTGTTTGAAGACCTTGAAATTTTTTATTTTTATTAGAAAATTTTGTACATGTACGCGGGTTTCTCTTGCATACAGTTGTGTACAAAGGCCTCTATATGTGGGTTGCTCTCTAGGACAGTCACGTACAGTACGCAGGTTTCCCTTATACACAGTCGTGTACAAGCCTTAGCATTGGAATTTTTGGGTTAGGGTTTGCTTGTCCCTGTCCCTCTATAAGCTCTGTTTGCTGGTTGGTCTTCCTTATAAGCATTGTACTATGAGTTTAATGACCTTGTTGGCCACACCTTGTGCTTTCTTCTAAAGCCCTTGAGTTCTTTTATTTGGATTGTCTTTCTATTTGCAACTTGAAGTGGATTTTCCTATTTGGGTTATAGGTTTAAGTGTTGGTTGTCTGAATCAGTGATCAGGGTTCCAGACGCTGTTTATCACAGTCTATTTTCGGATAGTGATTGGTGTGCTACTTGCGTTTGTGTGTTTTCAGTGATTTCCTTTCATTTTATCCACCCAAGCTAAGGTTCCCAATCTTCCTTAGGTGGTTGATTATTGGTATTTTTAATCTATTTACTTCACTTTCCTTACTTTATACAATTTGTTTAATTAAAGCATACTCAAGTTTTTTGTGCATTTAGGTGCATAGTAGTCTTTGAACATTTTAAAAAAGTGAAAATAAAACATCTTAAAAGCTTTTGCATTTGATTTTGCATAGATTAGTTTTGCTTTCAGTTTTTTAAAATATAATCTCAAAAAACTACAAAAATATAGTCTTAGTGTTCTCTTTATCGTTGCTTTTTCATCAATTTATATTTACAAAAAGAAAAAAGAAGTTTGTTTTAGTAGTGATAATTTGCTTTGAAAACATACACCTTTGCTTTTATATTTCTTATCGAGTCAAAAAACATCATAGTCCTTCACTCCACTTCCTTCTGAGTAAGAAATATCCCTTAAAATGAATGCAATAATTAAAATTTATTAGTAACTTCTTATTTTTTAGGGCCATTCACCTACTAGCTTAGGCTAGACTTGTGGGATAGGAAGTGTAAACTTCCCATAAGTTTTAAAATTTAGACATAGTGGACCATTTGATAGGTAAATCCTTATCTTTATCAATAGTTTCTGGGAAGCTCCTCTCAAATGGGAGTCAAGCACGAGGCTGCGTGGAGGCATTGGACTAAGGATATAACCCTCTGATTCCTTGTCGAAACATAAATCAGGACTTTTACGCATATGGGGATTCTATCCTAGACAAATTTTCGAGATCAGCTACCCTACCCATGTGTATGAGTTAGGCTTGCGACTGTCCCCCCAAACTGTTGGTATAGCTAAGGTAGCCTTTAGTCTCTTGACATCTAGGGTTCATACCTAGGTAAACTAGAAGGCTATTTTTGGCTCACCTTGGACGGGATTGGAAGGTAACCCTTGTTGAAAGTGTAGGAGGGAGGTGGGTGATTCCTCCACTTGTGCCTAAGAACCTCTTCAAGGATGCCAAGCAACTGTTTTTCAGCTTTCTTCGGGAAAGCATATCTTTTACCCTTGCTGACTGTTGAGACTTTAGGAATTTTTGTAGTGATTGCTCTATAGTTTGTCTATGTTTAGCCGAACTTAGGGTTTGAATTTTCAAATTTACAACCGTGGAGGACCAACCTATTAGAAGTTCACGAAGGCTGCAAAACCTTCCTCCTCTCATCACATTAGAACCTCCACCTCCACCTCAAAGGCGGAGATTGGACACGGACGGTTCATTTGAACCAATAGGAGTAAGTGAAGTTCCAGGTGAACCAACACTTAGAGCTAATCATTTTGATTTTAATACAGTTGATATAGAAGAATTGTAGGCTGACGAGTTTGCAAGGAATTTTAATACACCCTTGACTGACTTAAATGATCCTGTGATCATCCAGGTTAGGCCTTTTGATTCACCTATTTTAGGTGTCCTTGTGGGAAAGATAATGTCTACTACGGGAGAAATTTCTTTTGCTTTCACCTCAGCCTTTCTGGCTGAAGGGGTACTACCTCCCCCGGTAAGTGCCCCTAGATCTAGCATACCTACTACACCATTGACTCCAGTGAGCCAAGTGGTCCAACCGCCAGTTCCCACAAGCTTAGCAGGTGCTTTTGATGACATGGTTACTGGGATCCCCAGTATACCTAATGTGTCGTCCTCCTTTGCACACACTACCCAGAGCAGTCCGATAGGATCCTCGACTTTCATCCAAGGATTTCCTTGGAATGGGGGGTATATTCCCCCATCCACTCCATACGTAGGCCCATCACCTTCTTATGTAGGAGTGCAGTTTGGAAACACTGCCTCTTACTGACAAGGTTTCCAAACTTTAGTCTTAGCCCCGTTCATGAGCTCTCCCTTTTTGCTGTTCAGCGGAGGGATACCTGCTCCCTTTTTTCAAACCCCAGTTTCGACTGGAACAGTCCAAACCTCATATACTGCACCTCCTACCCACAATCCTATGGCTTACGGATGGAATCCATTTGAAAGTAATCCATACACTTTGCAACCAGCGACAAGGGGCAACCCCACCTTTACATATGGGCATTCAGGGCAAGTCCCTCTAATCCCCAGACTAGCACTTTTAGTGCTCTGGTGCAACCCAAGATTCCTTTCCTGGAAACATTAAAGTCGCCAGATTTGTCAAAATTGATGAACGACCTGATGAGGCATGACCCCTCATGGCCACTTGTCCCCACCAAATTGCCATTGGACATCCCTAAATTTGAGGGCAAATTTGTTGAATATCCTGGGGCTCATGCCACCACTTTTCATTTATGGTGTTCTTCTAATTCGCTGAATGAAGATTTAGTTAGGTTGAGGCTATTCCAAATAACCTTAATGAATACTACAGCAAAATGGTACATTGAGTTTCCTTCTGCTACGTTCAGTAGTTTTTGGGACTTGGCTAGTGCATTCCTTAGCCATGTTCAGCTTCCGGTCCGATAGGATTTCAGAACGGACTTGTTATCTACCTTTAGGAAGAACAAGGCTACCCATATCTCAGATCATATACAAGAGTGGAGGAGGTGAAAGAGCCTTATAAAAGCCACTATTCCTCCTGAGTTCTTACTAGAGTGGTTCCTTAAATCCCTGTTACCTTACATATGTAAGGACGTATCCACTTTAGGAGTGACGAATGAAGAAGAAGCCATTCTCAGGGCCCAGTAATTGTATTTTATTTATTCACAATCTGGGATCTTGTATGAGATTATCCCTGAGGCACTGAGGCCTACCCATGATGCAGAGAAACCTAAGCCTGGACCCCATGCCTATGGTGTCGTTGGGTCCATAAACTCTCCCATTGTAAAGTCTTTGGCCAAACAGCTTCATCAGCTGTCCATCAAGCATTCAACAGCGAAGGCATCAAAGGCTACCCCCTCCCCCCAAAGTGCAAATTTTTTTGCACAAACCTCTCAGAAGGGCAATCAGCAGCCCGGTGGGAAGAAGAAGAGAGGAAAGAAAGGGGAGGGAAATCAAAACAAGTAGAAACCCACGAACAATGCTGATGGGGGAAAGAAAGAAAATAAAAAGGTTAATTTCCCATGTAAGTTGTGCCATGAGGATCACCTCACTCACCTTTGTCCCCTTATGGAACAAGCCTAGAAGATGCTAAAAGCTCAACAACTGGCTTCCCTAAAGGATACTTTTCCCCAAGGGAAGAACTCTGCTTCAGCTTCTAATGTAGCAGGGGGCACTCCAAGTTTCCCTGACCCCAACTATATCAATATGGTTCGATCTTCGACTTTGCTACAAACTAGGAATAAAAAATATGAAAAATATACTTCTGAGAAGGGTAAGTCTATAGGTGAAACTTCTAACCCTCTCACAATCGAGAAGCCTGTTGAAACTATGCCTAAGATACCAAAACGTGTCTTTAAGAATACCTTGCATAACCCTAATGTTGGGGTTGCTTCAAACTACTCCGTGGTTAAAGACTTAGCCCAAACCCCTTGTGCAATGTCAGCTTTAGAGGTGTTACAAAGCTCTCTTTCCCAGCGGGATGCCCTCTTAGCAGCCTTAGGCAGCATGGACTCATCGAGTCTTATGGAAAAATTTCACTTGTCTGATGTTAAAATTTGCCTACCTTACCATGTATCCTTATCAATAGATGTCATCCATGGTGGAAAGACCATTGGAAGGGAAGTTGTTGATGAGGGTGCTTCTACATGCGTTATGTCCTTGTCATGTTGGAAAGCTCTCGGATCCCCAGAGCTGGTTCATCAAATACTCTGCTTACTGCTTTCGACGGAAGGTCATTCCATCTGCATGGTATCCTACCATCTTTTGAAATTAAGCTGGTGGGGAAAGCAGTGTCTATTGAGGTGGAAGTGATTGATGCACATTTGGATTATAATTTGCTTTTGGGAAGAAGCTGCACTTATGCCATGTCTGCTATTGGGTCGGTCGTCTTTCGAGTGGTATTTTTTCCACACGAAGGAAAGTTGGTTACTGTTGACCAACTCGATTTTACTCGAAAAGGATACATGGAGACTAATGAGTCCGCTATGCCATTGGTTGATCAGGTCAAACCTGCTACACAGATCTTGGGGGCTAGAATGTATGCATCACTGATGGGCACATTTGATCTTCCAGCCTTGATTAACTATATTGGTTCTACTAGTGTGGGGAATTCCATAGCCACGGTTGTTGATAGGACTGATCCTTGGGTTCTCCCTTTCCCCCATGAACCAGAAGTGTCCTTATCGGCAGTGGAAGTGGCTTACTAAGCTATCACTCCAACCACTGTTGATCCCATTCCAGGCCGTCTCACAGTCTCAAAGGACCTGGAAGAATACTATTTTCCTACTTGGGCAGAAAACTCTTTGCACTCTACGGACTATTTAGATATGATTTTACCTTCTGATGAATCCATTTTGGAAGCCATGTGTGGACGTGGTAAGATCTGTGAAGATCTTCATCATCGATCCTATTTTCTTCCAAAGCTAAGCAGAAGAGAAAATCAAGAGTTTCATATGAGACTGTCAGATGATGTTGATACACCCATCAATCCCTTACCCAGAGAAGGAATGTTTGCTGAGGGGAATATGGAAAATATTTCTGCTACCATCCCTATCAACATCTCTATGAATCCAGATGTCGTGGAAAATATACATATAGGTGCAAACTACTCTCCTGAGGAGATTGCAATCTATACGGCCTTGTTCAAGGAATTCTGTGACGTCTTTTCCTGGTCATATGAGGAGATGCCAAGCATTGATCCATCGATAGTTGAACATGAGATCTGAACATACCCTGACGCTAAACCTATTTTGCAAAATTTAAGATCGGTTAACCCGCGTAAAGTGGCGGCTGTGAAGGCTGAAGTTGAAAAACTGTTGAAGGTCAGTTTTATTTATCCCATAGCTCTGATGGAATGGGTATCCAACCCTATTTCTGTTGATAAGAAGCAAGGGACCATACACATCTATACTAACTTCAAAGATTTGAATAAATCCTGTCCTAAGGACAACTATCCCATACCATTTATAGACCAGATTATAGATGCTTGCGCGGGAAGTGAAGTGTTCTCGTTTATGGATGGTTTATCCATATACAATCAAATTCAAATAAAACCGGAAGACCAACATAAAACTGCTTTCATTTGTCCTTGGGGTACCTTCGGGTACAAAAAAATGCCCTTCAGATTTAAAAATGTTGGGGCGACCTTTCAACGAGCAATGAACTTTGCCTTCCATGATATCAAATCCATTGTTGAACCTTACCTTGATGATCTTCCTGCACATTCTCGTAAGAGGATTGACCATCCAGATCACTTACGGTTGATATTTGAGCGATGCAGATACTATAAGATCTGCGTGAATCCCCATAAGTGCGTGTTCTGTGTCGAGTCTAGGAGACTGCTTGGATTCATTATCTCTAATAGAGACATCCAGGTGGATCCATTAAAAGTAGAGGCCATTGTAAATCTGCCTCCTCCTCGTTCTATCAGGCAACTTCAAAGCCTGCAGGGAAACTCTAATTTTCTTCGACATTTCATTGTTAACTATGCCAAGATTACCAAGGGTTTCATGCGCCTATTAAAACAGGACACCCCATTTATATGAGATGAAACTGCACAACTCGTTGTTGAGGCATTGAAAACAAATTTGTTGTCGGCACCTTTACTGTGTCCGCCAGATTACTCTAGGGATTTTATACTGTATCTGGCAGCGTCTGAGTCAACCATTAGGGTAGTCCTGGTCCAGGAAGATGATAAGCTCCAGGAGCATGTCATTTACTATCTTAGCCATGCTTTAACCGGACCTGAACTCAGGTACTCCCACGTCGAGAAATTGGCCTTAGTAGCTATCTATGCTATCCAAAGGTTACGTCACTACATTTTACTAAGGACTACAACAGTAGTGGCGGATGTGAATCCCTTTCAGTATGTTTTGTCCCGGCGGATTGTTGGGGGAAAATTCAATAAATGGATAGTTATTCTCCAAGAGTTTGACTTGGATTTCCAGTCCGCTAAGTCTAAAAAGTCCTTAGTTTTTGTTGAGCTTATAGCAGAATTTCCAATGGAAGAAGATGTAGTCACTGAAGAAGACTCATTTTTAGATGAGCATATCTTCTTGATATCCACCTCTGATCCCTGGTATGGAGATATACTTATATATCTCCATACTTTGAATTATTCTGCGGCTTCCTCGCGGGAGGAATGACGTAAATTATGCCTTCATCCTAAGAACTACCTCATCATAGGAGATACTTTATATCGAAGAGGTGTAGATTCCATTTTGTGTAGATGTCTTACCCATGAGGAAGCAGAGATCGTCCTAAATAATTCCCATAGTGGAGCGTGTGGGGGTCATTTATCTGGGTTAGCAATGCCCCAGAAGATACTACGTGCTGGTTATTTCTGGCCCACAATATTCAAAGATTGTGTGGAAGCGGAGAAGCACTGTCATCCCTGTCAGCTTTACACTAGAAAAAGGCAGTCACATCCTGCTCCATTGTTTCTCGTTGTCACGGTGGGCCCCTTCATGAAGTGGGGGATTGATTACGTGACGTGCAACCCAGCCTCGGCTGGGGGGCACAAATATATCATTGTCGTTGTGGACTATTTTACGAAATGGGCAGAGGCAATGCCCACCTTTAAAGCCGACGGGGAAACAGCAGCTTTCTTCGTGTTCAATCAGATTATCGCAGGGTTTGGTATACCAAAGGTGATTGTCACTGACCATGGCAGTCATTTTCAAAATAGCTTGATGACAGAACTGACCACTATGCTTGGATTCAGACAAGAACATTCATCTTCGTACTATCCTCAAGCAAATGGTTAGGTTGAGGCTGTTAACAAGACTTTGAAGACTATTCTCAAATGTACAATTGATTCAGCCCATTCTAACTGGCATATCATGCTATACCCTGCTCTTTGAGAGTACTGAACTAATGTAAAAACTACTACTGGATTCTCCCCCTTCCAACTCATTTATGGAGTGGAATCCATTACCCCGGTTGAATGTGAAATCCCATCTTTGAAAATAGTTATTCATGTGTTACCCGTCGATACGACAGAGCTTGAAGAACGTTTAGTACACTTAGAACACCTTGATGAACAGCATAGAGATGCACTGATAGCTAATCAAGCTCACAAGAATAGGGTCAAAATCCAATATGATAAGTCGGTTAAACCTTGAATTTTCTCTGAGGGGTAACTTGTTTTGCTTTGGGACCAAGACAAAGAACCCCTAGGGGTAGGAAAGTTCAAGGCCATGTGCTTAGGACCTTATGTCATGTAGAAAGTCTTAAAGAAGGGTGCATGTGAGTTAATTGATTTTGATGGGAATAAGTTTCCTGAGCCTAGAAATGGGCTCTACCTGAAGAATTACTATTCTTAGGCTTAGTGCTTTTTCTTGTATTTTATTGTATGTATTTTTATGTACACTATTTTGTCAGTTTGTGTTTTTTATACCATCTGCTGGTTGTTTCAGATGTCTTCTGAGAGGTATGTAGGTTCTGTTGATGGTCTCAGTCGCTCCACTTGTAATATTGCTTCAGTGGCATGGGTCATTTATTCTCCCTCAGGACAGTTAGTTGCCTCACGAGGTGCTTGCTTAGGTCCGACTTCTAATAATGTTGCTGAGTATAGGGCTGTAATTGAGCTTCTATGGGATGCTTTGTCACGTGGTATCACCCAGTTGGAAGTCCAACTAGACTCTCAACTAGTGGTTTCCCAGCTCAATCGAGCTTATCAGGTGCGAAACTCTATTCTATTGCATCAGTTCATGTAAGTTAGGTTATTGGAAAGAAATTTTGAGTTCATTACATTCAATCACATTCCAAGAAATCAGAATTCATTAACTGATGCATACGTTAATTACATTTTGGATTGGCATCTAACACATATTTCATAAAAATATACAGCATACACATAAAAAACATTTGTAAATAAACCGACAAAATATATGTGTGTGTGTGTGTGTGTGTGTGAATATTTGTCTATAGATAGGTCGAGCCTCTAATCCTTAGATCCAGTCATAACTGTATAATATACAAAAAATACACAAAACATGGATCACAGTCCATCAAATGCCCTAGATCTAAGCTGGACCACCCTAGTCCCCCCGGTCTCCCTGTACTCTGGCTTCTTCACCCTCCTCGTCTTCGGCAACCTCAACAGCATCTATGTATACTAAAACTGCTCTGGATACCCACCTCAAAAGGCGTATCCAGACAGGTGGAACTCCAACCACAAACTCTTGCATGACGACTGGGATGTGCTCTATCCGCAAGGTCGGTACTCTCTGGGTAAGCCTAGCTAGCTTCCCCTCCAGAACCCTAATAAGCCCCTGGTCTTCACCTAAGACAGGACGCACATACATGCGTGGATTCCCTTTAGGGAGGACTGGTATAATATCTGCATTTTTACATGTTTATAGGATTAGAAATCTTATACATATGTATATATCTCTATATTTTAAAATTCATAAAAAAATTTAAAACTTGAAAATTAAAAATTACCTGCTCTCCCCATGCTCCTCTTGGAGGGAGGACAAGGTCTAGGTCACCACGAAAATCCATCCTAGCATATGGAAACTACTCCAATACTGGTAAGTACCACTCCCACCAAAAGTAGAAGTCATCATCGTATACACTCTGCACTGAGCCACCTCCTCCCTGGTGGAGGAAGATATCTCCCCACTTGCTCAGCCTAGGCTGACAAGGATATCGAACCGGTAGGGGTATTGCAGGGCTCAATCCCGACACTCTCTCAAAGAAGAAGGCAACTAGTATGCTAGAATACCCAAAGTTCTTCCTCCTTCCTCTCTTGCAGTCAGAGAGATGTTTTCTCAAAATCGGGACAACTCCTGAACACCAATCATATAAATCCCCCTGCATGCAATCCACTGCCAACCTCATTTGGTTCTGTGTAGTGAGATGAAGATAAGATTATCCCGCAACCCTCACTATGGTACTGTTCAGTACCTCTAAAGGAAGATCATGTATATGTGCAATAGGGATGCAACTCCCTCTCTTTTGGGTACCTAGTGTGCAATATATATCAATGTAGTTTTGGACACTTATAGGATCACCGCCTCTGCCAATGCCGTCCAAGTTGACTGGAGCTCCCCGTAGTGATAGACTGATGATGAAGTAAATATCCTCTGATGTAATCTCCAAGGATTCACCTTGAAGGTCAAACATGCCTAAATCATGGTTCTAGTATTTTATCATGAACTCTAACAGGCGGACATTGACTCGCATAGGTGATGTGCAAAAGAACTTCAACAACCCACTTGAACATAAAACATTCACTGTGGGGGCATCCTGGAGTGCTTCTTGATCCATGTCTTCATGCTCATGCTCCCTCCACTCAAGCACCATCTTCAAACCTAGCAAAACAACCATTGTGAACCTTTAGTTTCATGTAAAAATTGAAAAATTTGACCCAAAAAAATTCTTTTCCACCTCACGCAGCATACGCGACTATCTAGTTAGACATGTGGCATACTGTACGTGATTGTCCTTCAGGGAAACCCGCATACAAAATGCATGTACACGAGTTTCAATATAGTGAACCCACATACACTGTGTGCCTTGCTTAAAGGTGATCAAAAATATAAAATTGGGGTTTAAATTTAAAATTTGCTAGGATCAAATTGAAGAACTTGGGGTGTATCCTTACCTGACACTTGAAGAATTGGATTTCATCCACCGGATTGTCCACACCGATCGAATGAAGGTAGAGGTGAAAACTTGCTTTTTATGGCTAAAATTCAAAATGGTGAGTTTATTTAATTTTTTGAACTATTTATAGAAATTATATTTCTTATGTGGGTTTTTTCCCTATAGTTCACATTTTATCAAACTAATACCATCCCTTTTTGCCTTGTAACAAGTTTTTCATCATTCTAAAGTGTTTTTCACTCATATAGGGTGATTTTTTGTCATTTCAATTGCATTTTGCATCTATACTTAATCCATCTTAAACTTAGCAATCAACATTTTAACCACGGACTATCGTATTTTAAACCATTACATCCTTTTCTTTACCATTGTTCTTCCATGGATAGGGCCTTCCTCTCATGAGTATCCTCATTTAGAACCTATGTTGTCTTTCGATACTCATGTTGCAGCTGTATTAGGTATAGGGGAATCCTTTTAGCTAATTTTCATGCCAAATGGAGCCTCATTTTGGTCTCTTTTTACAAGCTATCCCTTTATAGGACTCCCCACCCTTATGGAGTTTCTTTAGGCCCAGGTTTGACTCCTTAAAACAGACTTGACTGTCGAGTTAACTTGTTCGTTCAATTTCGTTAAGAATATGTGAATGGGCATCCACATTGGTGGTAGGTTATCTCTTTCTCGAACCATGTGGAATAACATGAGAAAGGATCACTCTCTTTTCTACGGAATTGAGAAGAGTATTCTCAGGCATAGGTTTATCAATTTTTCGGACCTGAGGGATTAACTTTACAGAAAAGGAACTCCCGGTATGAGCTTAGTTTTCTCTTTTTCGTGCTCTGGACCTAAACATGAAAAATATTTCGAGTGTACTTTATGTCTTTGTCATGCTAATTAAACACTAAAGAACAAAGCATCCAGTTTATTGTTGTAAGCCCCATTCCTCATACTCAAATGGATCTTTCCAAGTGATCTTACTTTCCTTCACACTTATAAAACTTAAGCTATATGCTGCTCTTGAAGGAGCGTTGGGTAGGTGGTAATTTAACCTTTTTCGGACCTCCCTGACTAAGTATGAAAAAGTTTCACCTTTTCTTCTACTAAAGTTAAGAGAGTTCTTCTGTGGTATGTTTTATACTTTTTCGGCCTCAGGAGACTAAATTGGACAAAAAAGGACCCCCCTGGAGTCTTCTTTGGAGTTTTCAAACTCTCTAAATGTGAAAACACCAACTGAGCATGTACTAGTTTGGGATCATTAAATCCATGAATCAGTGACACTATCAAGCATTATTTCCTCTTCTCTTCAAGCTTGTTAAAAAATGAAGAGAGATCCGAGTTGGCTTTCCTGGACTCGTTAAAATTTAACAAGGAAGGTAAGGAAGAATTTTTCTCTTGGTTTTTCAGTTAGTGGCAGCATGTCATCCTTGAATGTAGCACTATCTATCTTTTCCGATACCCATGTCTTAGTGTTCACTTTCAGTTTATCTATTACGTCAAGGTTATTACTCCTCCTCAAGAGTTCTACATGGGGAATCTAATCATGTCTCCTACATGACAGATAAGTCTAGTTGTTCTATCTATAAAGTCAAAAGCTGCCTTGGGTCATCTCTATTTCATGCTCATTGTTCAAGGACTTAACTCAATGTCTGATCTATATCCTGATCCCATCATTGTTGTATCTGTTATCACTTGTGTCTTCCTTCCTTTACCTAGTTCCTAGTCACTCTTGTGATCCGTTGGAGGATCTATTGCCTTCCTTATCACAGTATGGTTCTACATTAGTACTTTCTGAAGATGAAGACCTAGAGTTTTGACGATTGTACATCAATATTCACTTTCATCATTGTTGAATTCCTTTGCTTCAGTTGTCGATTATCACCTATTGATTGACAATCCGTTTAATACACTCCATGTTCGACTTCAACCTACATCTATTCACATGGCTTGGATCGTACTGGTTCTTTGGGATTGTTTATGAAGACCTTAGTTCCCTATTTATGGACTAAGTTGCGCAAGATTATGTTCTACCTATCTACACAGCTTCCAGATCTTTGAAGATTCATCATTATTGTATATTGTGGCTTCGATCCACCTTTGTAATATACGTGGTCTAGTACCCATACTATATGATGTACTCAAACATTGTAAAGGAGCTAGTGTTCCAGTATATTGAACATAGCATCCTCAGATATGATTTTGTATATGACATTATTATGTATTTGTTTCAGGTATTACCTCTGCTCTATTGGATTTCTGAGTTCTCCAAAGATAGAGATTATAATGTATTTTGGCCATTGCTTCCCTCTGACCTCACACATGAGGGGGCATCTGTTATCAACCCAAATGGCACTTCCTCGTCCGAGTGCCGACACTTCATATGTTGACACACAAAAGGACACTTATGGACTGAAGGTTTCCTAAACACTATAGATGTGCATGACATGAGATGCATTCACTATCCACCCAGCTTGCCATTTTACCTTTTTATATCTTGATTGATGTACACGACTCTTTCCACAGCAACTCACGTATGTACGTGACTATCTCCACAGCATATCGTGTATTGTACGTGAGTATTGTCATTGCAACCCGCGTACATATCTGTACACGGGTTTCCCTTAAAGCAACTCTTATGTCATACATGGGTTGCCAGTATAAATACTTGCGTATGCCTCCATTCGATATTAAAAATAATATAACACAATTAATGGAGATTTATTAAGCCCTAATAATTAACTATCTTAACTGTCTCAACGTCCTCAACCTTCGAAACTGCTCTATTTCCCTAAGTATAAATAGAGGCCTTGGGGAGGGCATTAATCAATCATACTTAGAGAACAAAGTTATGCTAGTGGTATATCTTTAGAAGTCTTTGGAGCAACAGAACTCATAATCCTTTGGTTGTAGAGGAGTCCTTGTTTCAGGCGTTGGGTTGTACACTTATCTCATTCACTATTGTTAATAAAGAGAATCCTTCTTCCAACTTTGTGTTGAGTCTCTTTCATGTATCATGGTTTGATGAATATTTATGATTAAGAACTTTATATATTGTTTATCTAACTTGTCATATATACATGTATAAGATTGTACTTGGATGATTTTCTCTTTGTAGGTGAAGGAGGTGCATCCCTGAAATATTTGGAGAGTAGCAGAGCGGGAGAAGGAAAATCTTGGATCAACCATCGTTAAACAGGTGAGTTCATCATATCTTCATATTTCCTTTCTGTACTTTAAAGCTGATTGTCTGCAAGTTTTAAGAGTAAGTTGGTAACCCCAGACCCTTGGTTATAAGGGTGTTTATTCCTGAACAACAATGGTATATGTATACTTCTTCATCCAAATATCCATTCTCCATTGAGGAAGGAACTCTTTGCATTCATCTTATGTAGTTTTTGACCAAATTATGGCACCATGGAAAAAACTAAACAAATCGTGCTCACCTTTGATGTGGAAGCAAAGGTCTCTATATAATAAATTCCTTCTTTTTGGTAAAAGCCCTTTGCAACCAATCTTGAATTATGTTTTTCAAGTGTTCTATCCACTTTGCACTTAAATTTATACACTCATTTGTATCCTACGGGTTTCTTCCCTAAAGTTGTTGCTATAAATACCCATGTCTGATTTTTCATCAGTCTCATGTTTGGATTATATGGCCTTCTCCCATTTTGATCTTCCTTTAGCCTCTTAATATTACTAAGGTTCATATAAGTTCTAAATTTTAGTTCCATCAAAGATTAATTAGTTGTGTTATGCCCCAAATTTTATGCTACATACCACACTATATGTACCAAAGAGGGGGTCATGTTTTCTATTATAGGCCAAGTTGAGGCTATTTTGTGTAAAAGTGGTTGTATACCAGTGAGCCAGACCCCTTAGTAGGTCATGGAAGGTCCTATTGGTCCTCATATCAAGGTGCACTGGTCTTGTGGTCTTGCTGACTACCCCTCGATGGGTGGTAACTCCATATATTGTCGGGAATTTATGCCTTAGGTAGGTATTGGTGCATCATGGGGGACTCCATTAGGACACAAGATTTGTGGGGACCCTAGCACACTTATAATATTATGCTTTGTAAAGGTGATTTAACTTGTAAGGGTTGTCATACCTACTTAGCACACCTTTATCATACCCACTTGGACCTTATGTTGTCTTATTACTGTCCTCTTCGTCATATTGTTCAAAGAAATGAAAGATGTACACCTTAAAAGAGCATTACAAGGTTCTGCCAAGAAAAAAATGAGGATGTTGAGGGGAAAAAATGCATTGTTGAGGTTATTTGGGGCATGATGTCCTCCTTTTAGGCCTAATGTTCCATGTTTGTTTAATCCTCCTTCTTATTTGTAATTATTTTATGTATTTCCAGCTTAGTCCTTGGATTTTGTTGGTGATAAGTCACAAATTTAAGTTATATGTCACTTTGTTAGGTAGGCTCAAGATTTAAAGAAGTTAGGACGCTTTATATAAATAGATCACCTCTCCTTCTCATTTTGTAAGAAATAACAAGGTTCATTGTAATTATATTTTTATGTATCTTAGTATGCTTGAGCTCTCAAGGCTTACGCACTTTCTCTTTTGGCATATTCTTTTGATATGAAGATTGAATTGTGGATTTTCTAGGGTTTTGCTAATCTTTCAAGGTTGATGCAAATAATGGTTGTTGATAACTCTTGGTAAGGAAAGATTTATATTGTTTCTTCAATTCTCTTTTGTGTTGAAATATTGTAACTTCAAAAGATATTCTAAATGTATTTTACTGATGTAACCCAAGGGAGATGTTATTATTCCTCCGGTGGGGTGTTACTAGTGTATTTGTTCATCATAGAGTCATGAGGTAAAGACTCCATTGTAATTCGGGTCATCAGTACCCTAATGAATAATATAATATATTGTTTTGATTCTTCCTAGGTGAATTCGACCCAAACAGTTTAGTGGGTCCGACTTGTCTAGGGTAAAAGTCAATTGGCTCAATGTGTATAAATAGGAGAGATGTGATTCTTATTTGGACACAGACTCTCTCACTTGAGTATCGAATAGGAGAGAGAGAGAGAGAACAACAAGTAGTATAATACTTTTTGGGGGGGTTATATCTTATATATCTTATACATAGGAAGTTTTGGTCGGGCTTTCTTCCCCTTGAGGGTTTCCCGAGATAAATAATGTGTCTATCTTGTGATTGTGTTTCTTTCAGTGATTATGCATATGCTACTACTGTGATTTTGAATTGAACATGAATGATATCTAGTATAGCATATTAAATATTAACATTGTATCAGAGCTAGCCTGAATAGGAAATATTTCACAAGGTGAAACTCACTCTCCTCCCTCTCCGAAAGAAATTAGGGTTTCTGCAAAATTTAGATTTTTGAATATATACTTGCATAGAAATTTGTGACTCCCTGAATCGCATCTATTAAGCCGAGGATCAAAAAAAAAAATTGGTTGAATGTACAGGAAATCCAAACCCTAGTTTGTCCCTAAACCATAAAACTAGAGAAAACCAGAACCCAAAATTATGCAAAGTTGCAACCTCACAAGTAGGATTTTAAGGGTGAATATATGGGATCTCTAGAAATCAGTTGGACCAGTAAAATCACCTCAGTCAAGTGTGTCTACTGGTAAGGTCAGCCTCCTATTTTGAGAAGTTTTATTTTTTAGTGACCTACTGGACAAGATGGCCCCAAGCACTAAGCTTGAGGACAAGTTGGAAGGCATAGAAAACTTCCTAGCTTGGAAGTATAAGATTGGTCTCATTCTGAAAGAGAATCACCTTGAGAAGTACATCAAGGATGATATTGCATAACCTAAAGAATATGAAGCGAAGGAGAAGCATGAACAAGACCTAATAAAGGCAATGAGGATCATTTTTAATTCTATTAAGGATCACATGATCCCCCAAGTTTCATGTAAGAAGACACCTAAGCAGATGTATGATGCACTTTTTCAGAATGTATGAGGGAAAAAACATCAATAGAAATATGAACATGAGAGCTCAACTGAAGGGAAACAAGATGAGAAAAGGAGAATCAATTCAATATTACTTCACAAGAGCTCCCATTTCATAGAACAGCTAAGTGTTATTGGAGACACCCTTGATGATGATGAACTAGTTGTAACTGCTCTCAATGGTCTCACTAGACCTTGGGACTCATTCATTTAGACTCTCTATTTTTAGAAAAGAAAGAATGAAGTTTGACATAGTATGGGAAGATTGCATACAAGAAGAATCTCCAATAGCCAACAAAGAAGCTCTACTCAGAGAATATGATCAAGATCTAGCCACCCATACTAAAGGAAGAAAAGAATCAAACTTCAAGAAGAGTAATCATAAGCCTTCAAAGAAGAAGTTTCAAAATAAGAAGAAGGATTACTCAAAGTATCAATGCTACAATTTTCATAAGATAGGACACCTAGCCAGAGATTGTCCATCACCAAAAAAGAACAAAAAAACAAGAGACATCATGCTCATCTAGCTGAAGATGAGGATGAAGAAGAAAGACCTCGAAAGAGACTAACAAAAGAAGAAGATGAATATGTACTATTCTCTACACTCTCTAGGTATGTAACACCTATAGAATATACATGGATTATTAATAGTGGCACCTCAAAGAGCATGGCAGGGAAGAAGAAAAATATGTCAAGACTTGAAGAAAAGAACTCTCCTCAGAAGGTATCATTGGGAGATGACCATCAATATCCCATCAAAGGTATTGGTGAATCAAGCTACCATATTGACTTTGGGACTTCCATGAAGGTGAAGGAAGTATTGTATATACCAGGTTTGAAAAAAAAAACTTACTTTCCATCTCTGCTCTAGATAATAAATGATGTAGAGTTTATTTTATAGATGGAAAATTACTTATGTGGTCCAAAGGAAAGACGCTTGAAGATGTTGTGGTCATTGGAGAAGAAGAAGGAGGACTGTAAAATCTTAAAGGACATCCAGAGACAACCCTTATCCATGAGACTACCAGCTCAAGTGAACTGTGGGATAGGATACTTGCTCACATCAAGTACAAATAATTTCCCTACGTGATCAAGGTGGTAATGGGGTTACCATATCTTAAGATCGACCATGAGGGAACTTGAAAAGGATATGCAAGAGAAAATAACATCAATAATCCCTTTCCAAAAAGTGAAACAAATACTAAAGGTGCGTTAGAACTAATTCATTCTGATGTATGTGGTCCTATGCTCTCCATATCATTAAGTGGATATGAGTATTATGTTGCATTTATTGATGATTATTCAAGAAAGACTTAGATATACTTCTTGAAGAATAAGAGTGAAGTTTTCAGGAAATTCAAGGACTTCAAATACTTGATAGAGAATCACTCAAAAAAGAGAATCAAGACACTGAGATCAGATAATGGTGGAGAATACACTTCAAGGAATTTGAATCATTCTATAAGGAGGCAAGAATCAAGAGGGAGCTAACCACTCCCTATAATCCCCAACAGAATGGTGTTGTGGAGAGAAAGAATAGAACTATCATGGAAGTAGTGAAGACCATGATTCATGACCAATACCTCCCTATGCACCTATGGTTTGAAGCAGCAAGAACAATCGTATATGTGTAGAATAGATTATCTCATAGTGATCTTGGATTCAATACTCCTGGAGAGATGTATACAGGAAAGAAACCAGAAGTGAGCCATCTCAAGATATTTGCTTGCCCAGTATATGTACATATTCCGAAAGAGAATAGAACCAAGTTGGATCCTTCTAGAAAGAAAGGAATATTTATTGGATACTATGAAGTCTCCAAATCCTTCAGGATATACATCTAAGGATTCCATCATATCAAGATTAGTATGGATGAAACATTTGATGAAGAGACATCTCTTAACAAATATAGAAGGTGTCATCTTGAAGAAGTACATGAAGAGGATATACCTCCCAGAATGGTAGAAGATAAACCCTCTCCTGATATAGTAGCATCTCAAGATCATGACATGCTAGAACCTCAAGAATCCCCTACTATGGATATCTCTCGAAAGAGAAAACCTGCTTGGGTAAGAGAAATCATACAAGAAGCAGAGAGATATGGAGCTCCAAAAGGATCCACAAGAACAAGCAAAATATCAAATCCATTTCCATTTATGTAGCTTTGATGTGTGACCTTTTAGATCAAGAACCCACCAGCTATGAGGAAGTTGCACAGAAGAAAGAATGGGTTGAAGCAATGACGGAATAATACCAGTCAATAATGAAGAATGATGTTTGGGATATAGTTCCCAAACTAGAAAACAAAAGTGTTGTATCTTTGAAATGGATATACAAGATAAAACATGTTGTTGATGGAAATATTTAAAATTACAAATCAATATTTGTGGCTAGAGGATTCTCTCAAAAAGAGGAAATTGATTATGAAGAGACATTTTCTCCAGTAGCAAGTTACACTTCAATCATAACCATCATGGCACTTGCTTCCATGATGAAATGGGACTTACACCAGATGGATGTAAAGACAACTTTACTTAATGGTGTGATTGAGGAAGAGGGTTAGATCGAACAACCACAAGGATTTGAAGTTGAAGACAGATTGACTCGTGTATGCAAGTTGAAAAAGGCCATGTATGGACTGAACCAAGCTCCTGGAGTTTGGTATGGTAGAATAGATAGGTTCTTGACAAGATTGGTATTTACCAAGAGTAAATTCAATCCTAAACTCTACATGAATATTATGGATGATGAACCTATCATACTATTACTATATGTGGATGATATATTTCTGACTGGAAATGATAAACAGATCACATATTGCAAGAAGAAGCTAGTTGAAGAATTCAAGATGATATATATTGGATTGATGCATTATTTCGTAGGGCTGGAAGTGTGGTAGATCCCAGAATGAATCTTTCTGAATCAGGGAAAGTATGTATACGTAATCTTGAAAATATTTGATATTTTGGATTGTAAGGCCATGGCCAAACCCATGGACAACAACCTGAATTTTTTATCTGATAAGACATCAGAGTTAGTGGACATGACTTGGTACATACAGATTATTGGGTCATTAATGTATCTAATGAACACAAGGCCATATATATTATTTGTTGTGAACACCTTGAGTCAGTATCTAGTTAAACCTAGACAGGTTCACTTGATATCCGCAAATCATGTGATGAGGTACCTAAAAGGTATGATATATTTTGGACTTTACTATAAGAGAGATCATGACTACAAACTATATGGATGTTGCACCTAAAATATCCACTGATTCTTGAGCACCCTTAAAAGCACTTAGCCAGTTATTATTTTGGATGCTTTTTCCCACTCTTGAGTAGGCTAGCACACTTTCTCCCTTGTGACAGAGTGTTGGTTCCTATTTTTCATTGGCATCAGGTGCTCCCAATTCCTTTACTCTATTCATAGAAAGCATTGGTGACTTTACCCTCTCTTCAATAAGCGTCGACGGACTTAAAAGGGGAAAAAGGAAGTTTTGATAAGCTTCCGTATGAAAGCTCTCCTGGAGTAGGTTCCTATCAGTTAGGGAGAGATGGAACTCGACCTCCTCACCCTTAGGGATCATACCCTATCCCTTTCCTAAAGAATCTCATCTCATATGAGCCTCCCTTGGCCTATAAAATAAGGCTTCATGGAATATGTGAAGAAGAGCATCCTTATGTTGTTGGATTGAATTCTGGTATTGAGGCAAAGTTGAGTGAGTTTGTGTGAGTAAGGAGTGTTGTGAGAGTGTCAAATACCATTGTGGAAGAAAAATATATTGAAATCAAGTCTTTGGTTGTGGCTTTACCTTCTTATTTGATGAATACAAAAGTGTTCCCCTTTCCCATGTTTTATTTGTGTTAAGATCATTAAATTATTATTAGATTCCTTGATCACTAATATGGATTCTTAATCTATCTGGATACTATTATCTTGTTGTCTTGTTTTCTAATGCTTCTTTGTAGGTAATATAGATCGCATGAAGAGTAGTGGAACGAAGACTGGAAAATTCATATCTGAGGTAAAAAACTGATTTCATTCAAGTAGATTAAACATCTAGGGAAAGGATATACTATTGTGGTGTTTTTTTCTAGACATGTACTATACAATATAGAGGAACAAGCAGTGTTCGCATTGGTTGAAGAATTCCTACAAACAATATTGGAAACCATCCTTAGGATATCTTGATCTAGTCAGATCTGGGGAAGATCTAGTCAAATCTAGAGCAGATCCTGTTAGATCTAATGTATTTGGTAACACTCTTACTTGTAAACTTGTCATTATCTTTGCTTGGCTCATTTCAGTTATTAAGGTGAGTGATACACCTTATTATTCTATCAATTACCTCTGCTGAAGTCTGTAATACTCATTTACCAATCCAGCTCCATCCAACTTTTGGCTTCTTTGTAGATGATTGGCCTTTTTTCACTTGTAGATCTGTCAGCGCACCTAAGGAAGATTTGACAAAGCACCACCCCTCTATGGAGCCTACTGCACCTTGACACTAAGCGTCGCTGGTGCCTTCACCTAGATATCATAGAGCATCGTTGGATCCTTTACTCAATGTATATTGTCTGTTTTCCACCTACTGGAACTCTGGTGTAACCATACACAGTACGTCAAGCTAAGTTCATCACTACCTTAGAGCATATGTTTTCATATTTTTTGGTTTCTCTAAGTTTGTTGTGTGATTTTCTTATTGTTTACTTGATGAATCTAATGAGTTTGATAACCTGATCTCACCCTTTGAGTTTAGATTTAGGTTTTTTCATCAAATAAGGAATTTGTAAGGAAACATTTGTGCATGGATTACAGTTTTGGATGCATAACTTGCTTGGTCTATTCTCTGAAAAAAAATTTGTGAAAAAGAAGATCTGTAGCCTCTTTGAAATTAGTCTCTTTGAATATTTGTAGCCTCTTTGAATATTTGCAGCCTCTTTTCATAAATAATTAGGAAAATATTTTTTTATGAGTGCTTATGAAAAGATTACTCATGGTTTGCATGAGTGCTTAGGAAAAGATTACTCATGGTTTGCATGAGTGCTTAGGTAAGTAAATCTTCATGAGTTTGATTGAGAAAGTCTAGTTTTTGATAGAAATTAGAGGCTCTCCTTCCTTTATCCTTTCAGAGATTAGACATCCTTAATGGTGAAAATCTTGTGTGTTTGAGAAATTGTTATATATCTTCAAGTTGTATTTATCGAAACTAGCATGGCATCTTATTTCTAAAAGAAAAATCTTTCTCCCCCACTCTAGTTAGTCTTCATCGAAGAAAAAGAGTTGCATTTCATAGAGATATTAAATTTGCATCTTGATATACACTCCAAAAATATTCACTAACCATCAAGATAAAATCAATAATAGATTAGGTTAAAAATTTTAGTAATTTGAGTGATAGGATAGAGACATGTTTCAGTGTCTTAAAACATAGGACCTATTATTTTATGCCTACACTCCATCTCGGGTACTATGTGGTTCTTCCACGTACCATTGGTATATCGAATGGCCTTTAATGTACCCTTAATGTATATCGAAAGGTACTTCACGTACTCAATTGTATATCGGGACGCCCCTTTTGTACGGTTGGGCATTAGACAACACTAATACGGATTTGAGATCCCACGTACCTTGAGTATATCGAGATACCCCTTTTGGATACCTTAACGAACTGATAGTATCCTTTTGGTCATCCTCTTGGAGCAATACACCGATAAAAGCACTCATGGAACTACTACGCACGTGTCATCCAGGTAGTCGGGTATTCAGGAAAGGATATGGTCCCAATCCTCCTTTTCATGATTTATTGTTGGACCTTGTATTATATCGCGAGTTGTGACAACTTGAAAATACTAGTGAGGAACCAGTTATTACAAGCCCATGTTTTCATTTAATTTTCACCTTGGTTGACCTTCCTGTGATACGTTCTCATAGGTTGCAAGGTTTACCAACTAAATCTCCTCCTGTCTTGGAAGGAAATGAAGGTGAAACCATGGACCAACCAACTACTATTTGTTCTCATGTAGAAGGTTTTCCAGTTACTGAATCTAGGTAAGAATTTTACTCTTATAATAATCCCTTATTAGTTCAAAAACCTTTCATTGAAAATGTTGATTTTTTTCTCAACCGGAAGGCTAACCTAGTTCATCCAATTGGGTGTTCAATCACCCATCAGATGATACTGTAACAGCATAATTTGATCCAAATGCTCTTTTTTGGGAGACCTCTTTAGGGAAATCCATTTCTAAATATAGGACTACTAGACCTTCCTTTTTTAGTCCCATTCAAGAGCTTCCAACGAATCAATAAGTCTTTGAACCCCTCCACCAATCTCTCGATCGATTGCTTAATATAGGAAAAAATATAAGAAGGAGAAGTATTTCTCCTTTCCCCCATCATTCAGAATTAACCCCACCTGGATATCATTCCCTTTCACCACCCCAAGTAGATTTTGTCTCAAGGTCACTGGCCCAAAACATGGTTATTTAAGATCTAGGTCAACCCTCTACCCCCTCTGTGACTAACCAAAATTCCCCATCGGTTTCCACCCCCTTGATAGTTTCTACGTAGTGGGGGGTGATTCCCTAGCTCAAGTTGTTTTACCTATTGAGGGAACCATTTCTCAGTATGGGGAAAAACCCACTGGTGGAACCACCAGTAGTGAATACTCCTCCTCTAATACCAACATGGTTGTACCCTCTTTCGGCCAAAGAGGACCTTCATGGGTCCATCCCACTGTTATTCCACTTTCTTAGGGTTATACTTACCTTGAAAACCAACCCCCTACGGTTCATCAAGCTTATCAACCAACACCATCGGTGGTTGTTTATCCTAATACCCAGGGATATCTTATGTCCCTTGGGGGAATCCTAATTGGTCTAATGTCCCACCCTATGGAGGACCCTTTTTAAACACTACTGGAGGATTTGGAGTTCCACCTGGCGGTCCACCACTTGGAGGACATGGAGGAAATGGAGGACCACCTAGCAGCCTACCACCTGGAGGCCCACCACATGGAGGCCCACTACCTATAGGCCCACCTCTTAGAGGCCCGCCACCCGGAGGCCCACCATCCAGAGGACCACCACCTAGAGGATACCCATTTGGAGGACCACCACTCAAAGGACCTACATCTAGAGGTCCACCCCCTAGAGGCCTGCCTCTCTTGGGTGGCCCACCACCTAGAGAACATTCTAGTGGATCTTTTGGAAATCAACCACCTAACCAAATAGCCATAGGGGCATCATCTATGATTGTTTATTAATTTTCTAATGGTCCTACTGGTCCACAAATGCCATATTAGTATTACTAGTACCCCCAACCTAATCAATAATTTCCATTTCTGGATACTTTGTATTTGCCAGATTTGTCCATATTGATTAACGATCTGATCGATACATCATGATCCCTCATGGATGGATATCTCGATTAAGTTACCCTTAGACATACCTAAATTTCATGGTAAACCTGGTGAGGATCCCAAAAACCATGTGATGAATTTTCCTCTGTGGTGCTCATCCAATTCTCTGATGGATGAATAAATCTGTCTATGTTTGTTTCAAATAAATCTCACCCGAGTAGTCGTGAGGTGGTATATTGAGCTACCTCAACATTCCTTTTGGTACTTTAAGGCCTTGGAAATGGACTTTTTAATACATTTCCAATTACCAATACGGTACAAGACAGGTACGGACTTGTTAACCTCTCTTTGCCAAACTACTTCCACCCATATGTTCGATCATATACATGAATGGAGATGAAGATGTAGGTTGATGAAGGCTCCCATTAGTGATCATTTATTGGCTAATTAGTTCACAAAATCTTTACTTCCCCCCATTTCCAGGGATGTCACCATGGGAAGTGTTATTACTAAGGATCAGGACATTAGTCATGCTCAGTTCCTAGACTTGGTTTATTCCCAGTCAGTCACTTCATATGACTTAATTCCTCACACTCCTCACCCTACATCAGATCCTTCAAGGCTAGAAATGGAGCCACACACCGACGACGTCCTTGGTTATGTTCAAACACAATTGAAAACAAAATTCGCAAAAAATAAAAATTAACATGTTGCACTAGCTATTCAACCTGTTCCACCACCCAAAACTGCATCCCCTCCTATTGCTTCCACCAAAGTAAATGCATTCCAATTCATATAATATTCGGGAGGAAAGAAAAAAGGTAAAAGAAAATCCAAGAAATTTGATAACCAACAGGAAGGTAAAAAAACACAAAACCTGAATGTTGATTATAAGAATAATAGAAAAGAAAAGTTTCCCTGCTTGATTTGTAGAGGTGATCACTTTACTAAAGAGTGTCCTCATCAAGAGGAAGTTAGTGAATTTTTGAAAAATTTACCCACCCCAACAATACTCACAGACCCTTCCCCTACCCAATAGCAATTGATTGATCATCAATCCTTCCATGGGCCTTCTTCATCTTCCATCTATGAAGTCAAAATGATGTCAAGTGAAATGGTTCACCTTAACACTCGATCCCAAATTTATGACCCTCCTCCAGAAAATAAAGTTGATGATGTTCCACCTAAAAAACCTTTAGTATCTACTCCTCCTCCAAGTAATGGTCTTCATATTGAAAAACCTATTCCTGATGCAATTCTTCTCCCACCTAAGAGTACACTTAGAAAGTATATACTTAATCCTAGCACATGTGTTTCCCAGTACTATAATATAGTAGAAGATGTGGCCCAAGCACCTTGCGCTATGTAGACCCTTGAGGTACTCCAAACATGTCCTACACAACAAAATAAGTTGCTATCAGTCCTTGGAGCCTTGGATCCTGAAAATAACAACATCATCTCTTTCAAGTTGGATGATTTTAAAACTAGTATTTCTCATCAGTTGGCTTTCCATTTGTCCACAAAATGTATTGTAAATACCATCTATCATACCGTATTGGATGAGGGAGCCTCAACTTCGGTCATGTCTGTGTCTTTTTCGAGAGCCATTGGTTCTCTGAAAATTAATCGTTCACCCACAAAACTAAAGGCCTTTGATGGTCATGGATTTCAACCTTATGGATTATTTCCCTCTCTCCAGGTTGAACTAGGGGAGAATCAATTTCCATTCACATTGAAGTTTTTGACGCTCCTTTAGATTGCAGTATTGTCCTCGATCGCAACTGGTTTTATGCTATGTAAGTTGTTGCTTCATCTATTTTTTGGGTAGTTCAGTTCCCATTCCAAGGGAAGACTGTTACTATTGACTAGTTATATTTTTCTTCACCTAATGCCACTTCAAATACTGCAAACAACGTTCCACTTTTGATGACCCCGCAATATCAGAAAATTGGAGTAGGTCTCATCAAATATTCCTCACTCATGGGAATATTTCCATTATCTAATCCTCCTCTTGTTTTGTAGTCCGCATTCGTGAAGTTTGAACATGATTTATACTTCTACCATAGATAAAGGAAAGTCCATTGTTGATTCAACATCAATGAGTCCTTTTGAGGAAATGTACCACGCTATTCAAACCACCAGTGACCCCACCATCAACGACCATTTGTTGGTGGCTTTAAACACTTATTACCTACTGTATTGGCTAGAAACCCCCCCTTCCTCAACTCTAGACTATCTTTCGCATACACTCCCCTATGATGAATCCATCATGGAGGTTATGTCCCTAGATGAGATGCCTTGGAATATCATCTCCATCGATCATCTTTCCTTCCCCATTTCCATATGGTAGAAGAACAATTTGCATTAGTTGTTTCTTTTGATATAGTAATTGATCATCATTCTCTGATCCTCACCCATGATGTCAAATCTAAGGGTAATTTATGTAACACTACCAAGACTATTCCAGTTTATATATCAGTGAAACCTAGTATCCCAAAGAACATCTAGATAGGCCAAAACTCTTCACCTTCATAGATACAGTATTTTATGGCCTTATTCAAGGAATTCAGAGACATTTTTCCTTGGACCTATGAAGAAATGTCAGGGATATACCCCTCTATCACCGTTCACGATATTAAAACCTACCTTGGTGCCAAGCCAGTTCGACAAAAGCTATGTCAAGTACATCCGAGGAAAGCAGCATCCATCAAGGAAGAAGTTGGGAAACATCTTAAGGCTAGTTTCATTTACCCTATGCCCTTGATAGAATGGGTGTCCAACATAGTCCCTGTCAATAAAAAGTAGTGTACTATTAGGGTTTGCATTGATTTTCGATATTTAAATCGGGCTTGTCCTAAGGACAACTTCCCCACCCCTTGCATCAATCAAATTATCGACAACATTGTTGGGAGTGTCATCTTTTCATTTATGGATGGATTGTCTGGCTATAATCAGATCGAGATACTCCCATCAGATCAAGACAAGACAACTTTCATCTGCCCATGGGGAACCTTTTCCTATAGAAAACTTCCTTTTCGCTTGAAAAATGTTGGCACTACATTTCAACATGCCATGTCATATTCTTTTCATGACATTAAACACATTGTGGAACCTTATATTAATGACTTTCATGCTCATTCAAAGCAGCGGGATAACCATGTTGATCATCTGAGAGCCATTTTCTTAGATTTCGTCATTTTAGCATTTGATTAAACCCACATAAATTTGTTTTTGTGTTGATACCGGTTGACTACTTGGTTTTATTGTGTCCAAGGATGGAATCCTCATAGACCCTCTGAAAATTGAATTTATCCTAGCCCTACCCGCCCCAACCAATGTTACCGAACTCCAAAGTTTGCAAGGGAAGGAAAACATTTTACGTCGTTTCGTCTGCAATTATGCTGAAAAATCTCATAGTTTAATACGATTATTGAAAAAGGATACCCCCTTTGTCTGGGATGACTTGGCACAGCATGCATTCAATAACCTCAAACACACTCTTACGCATGCACCTGTGTCGCAACCCTTTCTACATTTAATCCCTATCTACATTTGCATCCCTTTCAACCATTGGGGTGGTTTTAGTCCAGATCGACGAACACGATCAGGAACATGTGATCTATTGCATGGGTAAGAGTCTTTTAGACTCTGAAAACCCACAATTCACATGTGGAGAAACTTTCTTTGGCCACGATAATCGTGGTCCAGAAGTTCCGTCATTACATTTTTCTTTGTACAACCACTGTCTACAAATATTCTAACCCCATGTATTATATCTTGACTCGCCAAGTACTTGGGGGAAAATACTCACACTGGATTGTCATTCTCCAGGAGTTTGAGTTGGAATTTTCCAAAACTAGTTCTCTCTCATATTCGTTGATCTTATGTGTGACCTTCCCAGTATTACTAAGGAAACAAAGCCCATTGATTCATTACCCAATGAATCTTTGTACCTCATTAGTATTCCTGACCCCTGGTATGGAGATCTGATTCTCTATCTCCAAACACAACAATATCAGCCTGATGCAACTTGTGATGAGCGTTGTCACATCTTCCACCAAACCAAGTATTATCTCATTATCAATGACACCGTATACCATCTTGGCATTGACACAATATTACAACAATGTCTCACTCATGATGAAGCTAATATTGTTTTAAATGATTTCCACTCTCGATCCTGTGGCGGTCATCTCTCTGGGTTGGATACTTCCCAGAAGATCTTGTGTGCTGGGTATTTTTGGTCATCAATATTCAAGGATTGCATCAAAACTGTCAAAAAATCCCCTCCTTGTCAATTATTCACATCAAAAAAGTGTACCTATCCTGTCCTGCTACATCCTGTCATTGCAGTTGGCCCTTTTGCAAAATGGAGCATAGATTTCATGCATTGTAGACCTACCTCAGCTGGGGAGCATGGCTACATTATTTTGGTCGTATATTACTTCACTAAATGGGTTGAGGATATGCCTATGTACGCCAAATATGGAAATACAGTCGCTCAAATTTAGTGCAAAATTAGGGTTTTGTCATCATAAATCTACATCTTGATATCCACAGGACAATGGCCAGGTTGAAGTAATCAATAAAGTATTAAAAACTATGCTTCAACGGATGGTAAGATAGGCCAAGTCGAATTGTCATTTTCAACTTTTTTCCATGCTATGGGCCTACAGTACTACCATAAAAAAATCCATTGTATTTACACCATTCCAATTGGTATATGGAATAGAGGCCACTCTTCCAATAGAGTGTGAAATTCCTTCTCTGAAACTGATTGTAGAACTATTACCTAATACCACTATAGAGGACAAATGTTTCCTGTACTTAAACAAGATGGATAAAAATCGTCATGATGTGGCCTTAGAAAATGAGGCACAAAAATGATGAATGAAATCTCAGTATGACATATATGTTCAACCCCACTCTTTTAACGAAGGAGACCTAGTCTTGAACTATGACCAGAAACACGATAAGTTAGGGATTAGGAAACTAAAATCTATGTGGCATGGGCCTTATATTATCAGTTGTGTCTTAGAGAAAGGTGCATATGAGTTAATATATTATTATGAGATACCCTTGGTAGATCCCCACAACAGGCTCTACCTCAAAATATACTATGCCTAGGTCATCTAGCATAGGTGCATTGTAAATATTGTTTATAGAGTGTTGTGTGTTTTTTAAAAAGTGTGGATTTAATGTGAATACAATATGTGTTTTTCACAACCCTACTTACATATTCATATGTTTAAATCGACAGATGACCACTTATACCAGTTTTGTGAATAGTGCTAATCGTTACACATTGAATCTTACATCAGTAGCCTGGGTGTTGTACTCTCCTACAGATGATCTGGTGAGTTTAGTGGGAACTTGTTTGGGTCCCTCCACCAACAATCTCCCAGAGTATCATGTGGGGATTGGATTTTTGATGGAATCCCTAGCTAATGATGTAAGATAAATTAGGGTTTACTTAGACTTGGAGTTGGTTGTACATCAGTTAAACTGAGTCTACAACATCAGGAACCCCCTACTTCTTCATGCTTTCCAAAGAGTTAGGATATTAGAAAGGTCATTTGAGAAAGTTTATTATCAACATGTTTCGAGACATTTAAATCTTGTGGAATATTCCTTGGAAAAATTTGTCTTAGATTGGTATATTGCTCATAGTTAAGTTCATTTTAACATAAAAATCATGCATTGGATTCATAGTAGGAATTCATTCACACATCGCATTTGCACACGCATATGTAAATAAAAGTGTTTCATATATATATAAAAGGTAAAATTGAGATCCAAAAATAAATGAAGCATCAAGCTTTCATATCAGCTAAAGTTTGAGACTACCATAGTTTCAAAATACATATATATGAGGCAAAAACTGAAGCTTCAAAGATTTCAGTGTAAATACAGTACAAAAATAAGGGGGCCACTATGGGCTAATCACCGTGGTTTTTCTCATGGTAACACATCACGGCCTAAGACACTCTATGTAGTTGCCTCCCTAAGAGGCCTGAAACCCATGCATTCTGGCACTGGTACCGCTTGGGTAAATCATTGACGGAAATATTTGGAATCCCCACAGTTAAGCATTGTAGGTTCTCCTCAATATCCTCGAGCTCCTCATATGCCTCTATGTGATGGATCACCATCTCTCGGACTACACCTTTCCTCTCAATAGGTGAGGCTCTAGCTGGACAGTAAGGCCCAATATCTACACAAGAAATTTTTGCACATCTCAGCATTACATCATAAAAATCAAATATAAAATTAAAAATACAAAAAAACATGGATAACAATTTCTTTCTTAAATTGGTCATCCCACTCCTCCCCATCTAGAATTGGAAGGTCAAGATCCTCTCGGAAGTCAATCCCTGAGTATACGTAGTCCTCTACCATCAAAAGTTGGCTCCTCATCCAACGGAAAAATACCGGTCCATAGGTAACTCTAGGGCCTCCTCCACCACCATGATGGTTCATGGAATCCACCCACCTACTCATCCAAGGATCCTCGGCATCCATTATTCTTAGTTGAACCTAAGGTCTCATCAATGGGACCCTCTCTAGGAAGAAGGACACCACTATCGCCCCATAGCTGAATTGCTTTAGCACTCCCCTCCTGCATTTAGTCAGCTGATATTTCAACCTAACCAATATACCCTCACTCAAGTTGAATATAGTGGTAGCCATGCACTCTATAACATACATCATGTGCACCCGTGTGGTCAGGTGAGCCGACCTAGTGCCTGCAACCTTTTCGATGATGAAGGTCATAGTCCTCAATGGTATGTATATCTATGATGTGCTTGATGGGAATTTTCCCACCAACTGAATGAGTCCCTATCAAACAATAGTCATCGATAAGGTCATATACATATCCATCGCCACCTCGGGGTCCTTTCAATGTCACCGGTATTCACCTACAGGATAAAACATTCAAGAAATAGATGTCCTCTACATCTATTATCAGAGTGTGAATACACACCACAAAGTGTTGTTGGTCAGGATCCCACATACATATCATGTGCTCTAGAAAATGCACATATGCTCTCATCCCTGGTATCCAAGAGAATTTTAGAATCCTGCACTCTTGGAGGGACCTCAAAGTCACTAAATCATTTCTTGCTTGGAGTTCATCCACTTCATCTTTCCTCTCTTTCCATATAACCATTTTTCCTCTATTTTTTCTTGCAAAAAACATTTTAACATTAATTAAAAGCAAGTTGGAACTTGGAATCATTGAAAGGAAAGAAAACAACTTGAAATTGGGCTAATGAATTTTTTGGACTCGACTATCGTTGGCGCAAAGTCTACAATAGAACAGAGCATCATCGCCTTTTACCCTAGTTGACAGAGTGCCTTCAGCACCCTTTCCTATTTCGAGGGATGTGCTGACACATCTCCCAAAAGGGAAAAAGGCATCATTCTGTATACGCTTTGCCTCTTTGGGGATTTTCCCAAAAACTTTAAAAATGAACTTAAAAATAAAAAATGCACTAGAAAAAATGAAGGGATGAGAGTTAGTTATTACTTGGTCTAAGTGATTCGAGTAGAGATGGTCTACAGCTTCCGGAACCTGTATTTGAAAGTCAACTCTTTTTCACCAATTTCACTCTTACTATGGTAAAATGTCACAATGTTAAAATGTTTACTATTTGCCTCTTTTTATAGAAATTTTTTATTTTTATTTTTATATATTAAATGAAAATATATTAATTTTTAGGTTTTTTACCATTTACTTTCTATAGTTTCATAATGGAATTGATCCTAACTTGATTTTTGAAGATTCTAGGTCATATTTACAAGGCATTATGGCTATATTGAGATTTTCTTTTGTCTTTTTGACACTTTGGGCTAAGATGAAAAAGTATCGAGCGTTGTTTATACCTTTGACGTGCTCATTAAAAAACCTAGAAAAAGGGTATTGAGTACATTTTTTTTCTTTTTCAGACTCATTAAAAGTGGTTTATGAAAAAGAGGACCCCTTATGAAGTCACATTTAAGCTCTTTTCAGACTCCTTAAAACACAGAAATATTATTTCGTGAACTTGTCTTCTTCACACCCGTAAAAGTACTTCAAGAGTCATCTTTTCGACGATAGTTTACCCATTTTTTGATTTGGAATGACTAATTATGAAAAAGGTATACTCTAGTTGACTTCAACTAGAAGATTTTTCTTGGGCATTGTTTTATACTTTTCCAGGCCCTAGGGACTAAATCATACGAAGAAGGACCTTTTCAAAGTCTTCTTTTGTCTTCGTTCAAACTCTTTAAACATGAACAATACCAAGTTAGCTTTCAATGGACTCGTTAAATTAAACACTAAGAGACCTCGTTTTGGGAATGATCCTCTCCTTTTTCAGGTTCGTAAAGAATATGAGAATGGACTCGTCTTTCGATGAGCTACAACGAGTGTTTGTTACCCTCTTTGAACTCATAAAAACTAAAAGAGGAACTGATCCTTCGTGAAGGAGAAATTAAGGGAATCGAGAATATATTTTCATTTGTGTTAATGGAATTTCACATTCCACCTTTGAACATGGAACCTGTCTACATTTTCATTTCCTAACAGTTGGGTATTCAGCTTGTCATTGAGTCGATCCACTTTCATGAGTCACCTGAATTCTTTGAGTCAATTCAAATAATGCATCGCCATATCCTTGCATTACATCTGGTTTTCATCTCATCAATTCAATGTTTCCAATTCATTTGTCGTGCCATAATTTGTTCAAAGGATGTCTCTTTTGCAATCCAACTCGTCAGTAAATTTAGCTTCCTATAAATTTGGTCATGTCTAAGTCAATTTCATGGTTGTTTCATCACTTCAAAATTAATTTTTGTTCCATGTTTCCTTTCGATGATGGGGGAAACATCATGGCCCTCCTTCAAATAATCTATTCATGTCGACTTCAGCACATCATCTAGGAAATATATTTAGAAACCAATACAAGTACCTTGAAGCCTACATGCCTCAATGGAAGGTTTCCTCACTTTGGACTGTAGGTTTTCATCAATGATCTCTTACCAAAAGTTTCTATCAAGTGTTCAACTTCAAAACCCTTATTCACACTTGAGAGAATGTACTAAGATATATTTGGGATCATTGACATCAATGGTGATTTCCCTTGCACTTGTTAACTGTATAAATCAATGACTGGTAATCAAGTTATTTCTATCATGTTCAACGTCAAGACATCTATTCACATGGCTAGAATTGTATCGTTTAGGGATTGGAATGAAGACCTTGAGCGGTTAGGCATTCATCTACTTAATTTCCTATCCTCAGGTTGCGATGGAACATTATTTGAAGTCATGACATGGATCCACATTGTATGACTGGTGGTTGTGTTCAGTATTAAATTTGGATAACATGGATCAACTTTGTATGTTCTATATCCATGTTATGATATCTACATCATTGATCATGGATCTACAATGTACTTTTGGTAGCCATGGTATGGTCATATTCATGGATCTGCAATGTATTCTTGGTAGCCATGACATGGTCATCTTAATGGATCTACAGTGTATTGGTCTATAGCCATGATTGATCTAGATAAGTTAGTTATGGGTCCTATGTCAGTTGTGAGCTCATCTCTCTTTCCCTCTAATACCAGATCGATTTCTAGAAAAGTATTTTACCTATCATGTCCTTCTAGATTCATACTTTGGGGAGCATTCTATTGCACCTAAAATATCCATTGATGCCTGAGCACCCTTCAAAGCACTTGGCCAGGGATTCTTTTGGATGTTTTTTCCCACTCTTGAGTAGGTTGGCGTACTTTCTCCCTTATGACAGAGCATTGGCGCCTATTGTATTTTTCATTGATAGCAAGCATCATTGGTTCCTTTACTCTATTCACAGAAAGCATCAGTGCCTTTACCCTCTCTACAATAAGCATCAACAGACTTAAAAATGGAAAAAATGAAGTTTCAATAATATTCCATATGAAATTTCTCATGGAGGTAGTTCCTATTAGTCAAGGATAGTTGTCACTCAACATCCTCCCCCTTAGTGATCATCCCCTATCCCTTTCCTAAAGAATCTCATCTCATATGAGCCTCCCTTTGTTAGAAAACAAGACCGCAGAGCAATAACAGATATACAGTTAAATCAATAAACAAGATGCAAAACACATTAAAACATTACAGAGAGACATAGATATAATGTGGTTCACCCAAATGATGGGCTATGTCCACAAAGAAATTTTCCATTCCTTTTATTACAGTCCAGAAAGATGAAGGGATACACCCTACAACAAAACCACTGCACTTCCTCTTCACGCTCTCACAGTCTCTCTTCCAGTACAATACAATACATATCCAGTCGATTTACAATGCTCTATTTTAGAGGGGAAATACCATGGGAAAAATTATAGGGTTAACCCAATACCATGGGTCCGCAATACTGTTGGCCAACACACATCCCAAAAAAAAAAAATTTGGGGGCTCCACCCCCGAACCCTAAGGCAAGGGGAACGAGTGTACAATAATCCTGGGTTACAATCACAACTGAATAATATCTCTGGATCTAGAAGATTAGGCTCCACAACCAAAAATATCCCACTTGGAGACTAATCATAGCAACTCTATTGCTACTACACTTGCTGGACCTTGGACTTGGAAAATTTCTTCTTTTCACCTTCATGCTTTAAGGCCAACAGAAACCAAGTAGGTGTTAGGATTATTAATCCTATCTTGTCCAATTTTGGTCATATGTCTAAATTGGGAGTCATGTCTAAATAGGGAGTCCATCCAGTCTATTTCTAGTCATTAACACCATTGGGTCCACTTGACCTAATTGGGGCACATGTTTCAGTTACTAAAGTGTGGGGAACACTAATTGAGGCTCACTGCCACTTATTGCACTTGATTCCATAAGTTTAGGAGCCTCCTATATCAATCCCTACAATTTAGGAAGCCACTGGGAGTGCCAAAACCAACCAAGGTCAATTCACTTCAATTAATGACTAGTCAAGCTAAGTTAGGAGTCAGTTACATTCAGTTCAAGTCCTCTACATTCAGTTAGTACTAGGTTTACTTGACTGCACACATGTGGGGCGCATTTCTCACCTACCACAGTGAGTTAACCTTAGTCAACACTGAATTTAACACTTTAGTTGTGTTTTAGACCTCCGATGAACTCTGGTTATGGTTTAGACAAGCTCAGTTAACCACTGAGTCCTCCGATAGTGATTTAGACAAGGTCTTGGTTACCTACAGTCAAGTAGAGTCTAATCAATTCGAACTTCCTCATGTGGATTCGAATTGCTTGTGGCTATTAAATCCATTTTACTTCATTGTAATTATCATTGGATTACTTTTTTTATTAATGAAAGCATTCACAGCTGCAAGCCTTTTGCATTGTTTCATTCTTTAATTGTTGAGTAAATTGTGAGATCCACTTTGTGAGTTGTGTATTTGTCTACAGATCTATATACTCAAATTTACAGTAGGAACTCAGTTTCTCTTTGGTTACTCCCTTTTTCAAAATGTCTGCAGGATTCTGTCTAGCGTGAATCTTTTCCAATTTTAACAGTTCTTCATTTAGAACAGATCTTATGAAGTGGTACTTGAGTTCTATATGTTTAGTCCTCGAATGAAAAACTGAGTTCTTTGCAAGATGAATGGTACTCTGGCTGTCACTGTACAGCCTACTATTCTCCTGTTTCTTACCTAATTCTTCCATGAACCTCTGCAACCAAATCATCTCCTTACTAGCCTCTCTAGCAGCAACATACTTTCCTTCCGTTGTTGAAAGTGAAACAACCTATTGCAGTTTTGAAATCCAACTTACTATTGTTCCACCTACATTGAACACATACCCTATGGTGCTCCTCCTGCTGTCTTTATCACCAACCATATCTGCATCAACATATCCTTGTAGAACAGTGTCTGAGCCTCCAAAACATAATGCATGAGAAGTGGTACCTCTCAAATACCTGAGAATCCACTGTACTGCTTTCCAATGCTCTTTACCTGGATTATTCATATACCTGATCACAACTCCCACTGCATGTGCAATATCTGGTCTTGTGCACACCATGGCATACATCAAGCTCCCAAATACTGATGAATAGGGAATCTTGGACATGTAATCTATCTCTTCCTATGTCTCTGGACACATATGCATGCTTAGTTTGAAATGGCTTGCCAAAGGTGTGCTGACTGGTTTTTCATTCTGCATTCTAAACCTCTGCAACACCTTTTCTATGTACTCACCTTGAGACAATGTCAATTTGCAATTTTTCCTGTCTCTTGTTATTCTCATACCAAGGATTTGCTTTGCAGCACCCAAATCCTTCATCGCAAATGATTTAGCTAGTTTTCTTTTGAGCACATTTATATCATGCATGTTAGACCCTACAACAAGCATGTCATCCACATACAATAACAAGATAATATATCTTCCATTATCTAGCCTCTTGAAATAAGCACAGTGGTCAGAATGACATCTATCATAACCTTGTTCTGTCATAAACCTATCAAATGTTAAATACCACTGCCTTGGAGCTTGCTTCAGGCCATACAAGCTCTTCTTCAGCCTGCAAACCAGATTCTCTTTCCCTTTGACCTCATACCCTTGTGTCTACTGCATATAAATCTCTTCCTCCAAATCCCCATGGAGAAAGGCCGTTTTTACATCTAATTGTTCAAGATGCAAATATTCTACCGTCACTAGACTTAAAATAGTTCTAATTGAAGTCATTTTAACAACAGCAGAAACTATTTCATCAAATTCTATAGCTTTCTTTTGTGCAAACCCCTTTACAACAAGTCTAGCCTTGTACCGCTTCTTTCCTCCATCTTCTTCCTTCAACCTGTAAACCCATTTATTCTGCAACACCCTTTTTTCTGCAGGCAACTTAACCAGATCCCAAGTCTGGTTTCTTACCAATGAGTCCATCTCCTCATCCATGCCTTGCTCCCACTTCTTTCTAGTTTCTACCTGCATTGCTTCTTCAAAACATTCTAGCTCACCAGAATCAGTCATCAATAAATAATATAGTGAAGGAGAGAATCGTTCAGGGGGTCTACTTAACCTGCTTTACCTTCTTACAGTTGTAGGAGTTTCAGGTACCTGCTGCTGCTCTTGATTTTTTGGTGCTTTTGGAACTTCATTTTCTTTGATTTTATCAAGCACTATGTACTCTGTGTTTTCCTTTTCTTCTTTCTTTCCCTGCAACTAATATTTGTAAATGATATTTTCATTGAATACTACATCTCTACTCCTAATGATTTTTCGATTTTTAAGATCCAATAAGCGATAACCAAAATCATCAACCCCGTATCCAAAAAAGGTACATTTCTTGGATTTAGCCTCAAGCTTTGTTCTATCATCTTTATAAATATGGACAAATGCTTCACAACCAAAATTTCTCAAAAATGAGTATTTTACCTATTTACCTATCCATGCGTCCTCTGGAATTCCACCATCCAAATCGCTTGAAGGCCCTCTGTTTATTAAATAAACAGCAATGTTTACAGCATCAGCCCAAAACTGTAAGGGCAACTCTACATGCAATCTCATACACCTTGCATGCTCCATGATCGTTTTGTTCATCCTTTCTCACACACCATTTTCTTGGGGTGATCTAGGGACTGTCTTCTCTTTGTGAATCCCATTGTGTGAACAGTAACTGTCAAACTCCTTACTGCAGTACTCGCCTCCATTATCAGATCTGAAACATTTCAACCTTTTTCCTGTCTCATTCTTAGACAAAGCTTTCCACTTCTTAAAAGTATCAAACACATCATATTTCTATCTAATGCAATAAACCCAAGTTTTTCTAGTTGCATCATCAATAAAAGTAACATAATAACGAGAGCCACCAAGAGATTGTACCTAAGCTGGTCCCCATACATCTGTATGGACAAGCTCTAACTTTTCACTCTTCTTTTGTTTCCCAACCCTGAGAAATCTAACTCTCTTTTGTTTTCCATAAACACAGTTCTCACAAAATTCCAAACTTACTTGCTTCAGATCTGGAAGCAGTTTCCTTGAGTGGAGAATTTGCATCCCCTTCTCACTCATGTCGCCAATCCTATGATGCCACAATGCTGCACCTGTTTCTGTGGAAGCTACATAAATAGAATAATCAGTATTATGAGGACATAAATATAACGTACCTATCCTATCTCCTTTTGCAATTACCATTGATCCTTTAGTGACCTTCCACCACGTTTTTCCAAATGTAGACAAAAAGCCGCCATCTCCCAACTGCCCTATTGAGATCAGATTTCTTTTCATAGCAGGAATGATCCTTACATCCTTTAGCAACCAGTCATTTCCATTATTTAGCTTAATCCGTACCTTACCCTTTCCAACAATTTTACATGGTTCATCATCCCCCAATAACACATGCCCAAAATCACCTTGAACATAATCATAAAAGAATTTCCTATGGGGTGTAGCATGACATGAAGCCCCTGAATCTACTACCCAGTAATCACTAGTATTATCTAATGCAAGAATCAAAGCATCTTGTAACACATCACCTGCTACATTAGCTTCCTGGGTAGTCTCTTGCTTCCTCTCACCTTTCTTCTTTGGTGCTCTGCAGTCTTTCTTTAGATGTCCTTTCTTACCATAGTTTCAGCATTCTATTTTTCCAAATCTGGACTTGGATCTTCCCTTTTTAGACTTGCTACAATTTCCTAGGCTCCTTCCTCTCTTGTTTTGTCTCCCTCTGCTCTCCATGGTCAACGCATTACCTAATGTCTCACCAGTGCTTTTCCTTCGCATTTCCTCGCTAAGAATAACACTAACAACATCATCAAACTTAAGAGTGTTTGAACTAGGGACAGAGTTACTTATAGCCATGACCAAGCTATTCCAGCTTTCTGGCAATGAGCACAAGATTAGAAGAGCCCTAACCTCATCATCAAAGTTCACTTTTACAGAACATAACTGACTGGTAAGTGTATTAAACTCATTTAAATGGTCAACAATAGATCCACCTTCCGACATCTTCATATTAAATAAATGCTTCATTAAAAATACCTTGTTAGAAGCCGAGGGTTTTTTGTAGAGCTTACTCAATGCGCCCATCACACCCTCTATTGTTTTTTCTTTCAAAATATTGAAGTCCACCAACAAAGCTAGGCATAGCCGTATTGTTCCTAGTGCCTTTCTGTCAAGAACCTCCCATTCTTCATCCTTCATAGCCGTCAATTGTTTTGCTTTTCTGCCCAACAGCAGGTACAGATATTTCTGGTACAGATAGTCCTTCATTTGCATCTTCCATAACTGATAGTTTTGGCCGTTAAATTTCTCAACCCTAAACTTTCCTTCTTCCACCATTGCTCCCACTCAAACCATGAACCCTTCTTTCCTGCGAGTTTACCAACCAAATAGACCTTTTGGCTCTGATACCAATTGTTAGAAAACAGGACCGCAGAGCAATAACAGATATACAGTTAAATAAATAAACAAGATGCAAAACACATTGAAACATTACAGAGAGACACAGATATAACGTGGTTCACCCAAACGATGGGCTACATCCACAAATAAATTTGCTAGTCCTTTTATTACAGTCCAAAAAGATGAAGGGATACACCCTGCAGCAAAACCACTGCACTTCCTATTCACGCTCTCACAGTCTCTCTTCCAGTATAATACAATACATATACAGTCGATTTACAATGCTCTCTTTTATAGGGGAAATGCCATGGGAAAATTCTAGGGTTAACCCAATACCATGGGTCCGCAATACTGTTGGCCAACACAAATCCCAAAAAAAAAAAATCCGGGGGCTCCGCCCCCGAACCCTAAGGCAGGGGGAACGAGTGTACAGTACTCCTGGGTTACAATCACAACTGAATAATAACTCTGGATCTGGAATATTAGGCTCCACAACCAACACCCTTGGCCTATAAAAGAAGGCTTCATGGACTATGTGAAGAGAGACCAAGAAGAACGTCCTGATGTTGTTGGATTGAAGCCTGGTATTGAGGAAAAGTTGAGTGATTTTGTGTGCAAATATATTTGGGTGAGTAAGGAGTGTTGTGAGTGTGTCAAATACCATTGTGGAAGACAAAGCTATTGAAATCAAGGCTTTGTTTACAGATTTACCTTCTTATTTGATTAATACAAAAGTGTTCTACTTTCCCATATTTGATTTGTGTTAATATCAATCAATTATTATTATATTACTTGACCACTAATATGGATTGTTAATATATCTGGTTACTCTTATCTTATTGTCTTGTTTTCTTATGCTTCTTTGTAGGTACTATAGATCGCATGAAGAGCAGTGGAACAAAGACTAGAAAATTCAGATTTGAGGTAAAAGAGTGATTTTATTGAAGTAGATTAACCATATAGGGAAATCATATACTGTTGTAGTGTTTTGTTCTAGACTTGTTACCATAAAATATAGAGGAACAAACGGTTTCTGCATCGGTTGGAGAATTCATACAAACAATGCATATATGGATTCGGATTGGGAAGGAAGTGCCACAGAAAGGAAGAGCAACTTAGGTCGATGTTATTGTTTGGGACCCTCCATGATCCCATGGTTTAGTAAGAACAGACCAGTGTTTCTCTCAGTACAGCTGAAGTAGAGTACATTGTAGCTTGCTATGCTTGTTGTGAAGCGATATGGATTTGGAAGCTGATGTCAGGATTATTTGACATGGAGTTGGAAACCACAGTGATTCTCTGTGACAACCATAGTTGTATAAATATGACAGAGAACCCGGTGTTCCATGACTAAATATAATCACATAGAAATATGATATTTTTATATAAGGCATATGGTACAAAATGGATCTATCAAGCTCCAATATGTGAGTACCGAAGAGCAAGTTTTTGATGTACTGACCAAGCCTCTATCTCAAGTAAAGTTTAAATATGTATGTGACAAGATTGGTGCACTTAAAAAATACCTTCCTTGCAAGGAGGAACAGTGATGGGACTACAGATGATGAAGATATGGACCTTCTTCGAAAAGGAAGATCGGGTCAAAGAAATGAACCCTCCTCGGTGAAAGGGGGAGCGGGTTGATAATATGGAACTTCCCAGGAAAGGGGGAGTAATGATGAGACCAACATTGATGATGGATGACAGTGATGATAAAGGTTTGACATTCACTTATGGATGATATTATCCTCTCTTGAGGATGGCAGGTATAACACTTTGTTCATGAGATTTGTCCTTACTAAGGATGGCCCTGTAGATGTTACTCTCGTATGGAAAGTATCCACATTTAGTTGTGAATACTATAGAATAAAACTCACTTGCGAGTGGTCCTAACCTTAGTGGTAACGATTCTCTATGATGATTCCTCATGAACGACAGGACTGACATTTTGTATGCATTCAAGATCTTCTTTGCAGAAAATATTCTTGTATGGAGACTATGGCTATGTTCATATTTAGATTCCATAGAATAACACTCACTTGGGAGTGGTCCTAACCTTAGTGGTATGGATTCTCTATGATGAGTCCTTATGGGTGTCATAGTATAACACTTACTTGGGACTGGTCCTAACCTCAGTGGTAAGGATGTTCTACAATGAGGATTGACATTTTGTATGTAGTTGAGATCTGCTTTGCAGAATATCCTCTTGCATGGAATATTATACCTACACGTGAGTGTAGATACCGTAGTATAACACTCACTTGGGAGCGGTCCTAACCTTAGTGGTATGGATGGTCTACAATGAGTCCTCACAAACGATAGGGCTTGCACCGGGTGTGGTCAAGATCTACATTTAGTTGTAGACAAATCAGCTGATCGATATCATGGACCAGGATGATGGAGGATTGCATAATCCTTGGAATTGCATCCTAAAGTGATAGGGATTGATCATCCCACAAATATATCTTGTGTACTATAGGGAGCATGGAGAAAAAGGATCAAGTAGGTCGAAGTGTGGTTGCAAAGGATCAAGAAGATCGAAGTACTATTGAAAAAGGATCAAAATGATCAAAGTGTTGTAGCTATGAAGGATCAAGAAGATCGAAGTACTGTTGAAAAGGATCGAAATGATCGAATTGTTGCTGCTATGAAGGATCAAGAATATTGGAGTACCAGTACAAAGGATTGAAGATCGAAGTGTTGCTATGAAGAATCAAGAAGAAAGAAAGTGTTGCAAAGGATCGAAGATCGAATTATACTGCAAATGATCAAAAGATAGAAGAGTTTCTACAAAGGATCAGAAGATCGAAGTGTTGCTGCCAAAGGATCAAGTGATCATATGATGCAAAATATGAATACATTGAAGAGTAATTGTTCCAGTTACTGATTGTGAAAAATTCTTATGATGTATAGGTGTATTACCTCGATGTACTGCTAAGGATATTGTCTCTATGTTCTCTTATAGTCTATGATGATGTTTTTAGTAGAATAAAATTCTCGCTAAGGGGGAGTGTTGAGATATTGTAACTTCAAAGGATATTCTAAATGTATTTTACTGATGTAGCCCAAGGGAGATGTTATTATTCCTCGTGTGGTGTCTTACTATTGTATTTGGTCATCATAGAGTCATGAGGTAAATCCTCCATTGTAATTCGAGTATTTAATACCCTAATGAATAATATAATATATTGTTTTGAGTCTTCCTAGGTGAAGTCGGTCCAAACAGTTTAGTGGGGGCAACTTGTTTAGGGTAAAAGTCACTTTACTCAATGTGTATAGATAGGAGAGTTGTGATTCTTATTTGGACACAAACTCACTCACTTGAGTAGTGCATAGCATATAGAGAGACAGAACAACAAGGAGGAGAATACCTATTTTTTGTGTTATATATTATACATCTTATACCGAGGAAGTTTTGGCTGGGATTTCTTCCCCTTGAGGGTTTCCCAGAACAAATTTTGTGTCTATATTGTGATTATGTTTATTTCAGCGATTCTGCATATCTTATTGTTGTGATTTTGAATTGAACACTAATGATATCTAGTCTAGCATATGAAATATTAACATTTTCCTTCATTGATCTGGTGTAAGCTTTCCAATATCCTGTCTATATTTTCTTTTAATTGACATTGGCAAGATCAATTAAGGTTTTATTGTATATCTTGTTAACCTTGTTAGTGGAGACCTTCCTATTGAAGGTTCTCTCCTTATGCGCCTTTGTATTCATATATTTTCCCTAATTAGGCCACGGATTACTCTAATATTATGGGATTGTTAATATTTTCCCTAATTTATAAATATTGAATTGAAGATTTAAAGAAGGGATCTAACCTTGATTTCTCGTTTCCCTAAGAATACAATACAATATAATTCCCTTATTTTTCTTCAAAATTTATAAAATTCCATGTATCTTTATTTAGAAAAACACAAAAAAAATTATATTCCAAAAATACCAAAAACCCTTATATTTGCAAAATATAAAACATCAAATATATAAAAGGACCTAAAAATTGCATAATAGAAAAATCCAAAAATATATTGTGTTTGTGAACAAACTACTTCGTCAAAGTGATTTGTTGCCTTGGTTGTGTGGTTCATCTTCAAGGGTGTCTCTTCTTAGCGGTTAGTTATGTTATCTAACAATTTGTGTAATTGTTGGTGTATTTTCAAATATGATTTCAATGGGTACATCCATACAAATCCAAGGTTGAAGGGACCTACAAGCTAAAGACAAGGCCTACTACAAGCCTTGGTCACTTGGGCCTCCATCTAGTGGCGTGAGTTTATGTTCTTGTGATTTCTGGGGCTATTTAGGGCATAAACCATGTCTATAACTTCAATTACAGCTTTCATTTATCCCACTTTTCACTATCTAAGCAGTTTGGAAGCATCTCCAACGTGCCAAGTGTCCAAAGGAATTATTGGAAGCTCTCTTGCATGATTAGTGACATTGTTAGGGTTATTAATTTCCAACAACCTAATCTGGTAGACCATTTGTAGATTGTATTTACTATTCTTTTGGATACCCTAAAGGAATGATCTTCACTCCTCTTTGTGTGACACACATTCCTAGGTAAGTTGGCTCGCTTGGATTAAGTAATTTGCATCTTATATTTTTAGCATGTTTTGTTGGTTTTCCTCTAATTACAAAATTAAGCATCATATCATATTATTAGTTGTGTAAATTAATTGCTTAACTCCTATCCTCTTAAGAGTTCCTAGTAAATACCTATAATTTCATTGTTTTGACTCGATAAGGCACTGATAATTGTTAAGAGGTTGCTCGTCGGGTATTCTTATATTGCCTGGTTGGTTTTGAAAGTTTGATTCAACTACATTAGGGACTCCCCCTTGGTCTCTAGGAGTAAAGATTAAAGAGTTTTGTTGTGGTGACATTGGGTGCAAATCCTTTTGTGCTTACTAATTTGAGCGGTAATAAACTGTATCATATTTCTTTCTTGGTCTTCCTTATACCCTCATCTCATCTAGTCGAACATATCCAATGGTGTTGTGCCACCATTTTGGTATCTTCTTAGGATCATCTTCTTCCATATTAACACTATAATTTTGTTTATTTTGAGTACCTACAATGGTTTTGTGACTAGGGGTTTTCGAATACCCATCCTCATAATAATTATCCCCCCTTCGTGTGGAGGTTGTACAAGTATCATATCTAAGATGCTACTCAAAAACTCTATCATTCTCATATTTTCAAATCCAAAATCATTTGAAATAACATAACATTCTTATAAACCACAACATATCAACTAAAGCTTACTTTGTCAATATCCACATCAACTCACTTATATTCTATGTGAGTGTCATTGTATCCTATGCCCATCAGTTTTTTTCTTTTGGGATCTAATTTGGTTTTTTTTCTTTAGCGAACCATGTATATACAACTAAAATAAAATATTTGAGATGAATTACTATGGTTTTCATCCATGCCATGCTTCTTTAGAGTCATTTTTGAATTGCCATTGTCGAAGTTTATTAGAAAAATACATTTTGATGCACTACTCCAACCCAATACCTATAAGGAACATATTTGTTTTCTATCCTACAACGTGCCATCTCAACAATAGGAAATTATTCCTATATACCACTCCATTTTAATATGTGTAGGATGTTGTGTAATTCCTTTGAATACCCTCTTGAGTAGAAAAAATATTAAATTCCACAAAGAAAAAATCCCCACTATTATCAAACCTAAGAATTCTAATGCAATCCCCAAACTGTTTTTTCACCATTGCTTTAAAACTTTTGAACTCAAAAAATAATTGAAAACTTAACTTTAAAAAATACACCCACATTTTTCGAGTGAAGTCAACTATGAACAATAAGAAATGTGTAGCACCAAAGAATGAACATTGTATTCATAAACCCACAAATCCTGCATGAATCAATTGAAGAAACTCCTTGGCTCGCCAAGTTCATCCTTCATCAAATGGAGCTCAGAGCTCCTTTCCCACCTAACAACCTCCACAAATTCCCTATTGTTTTTTCAAATCTCTAAAATACTATCCACTAACCTTTCTTTAGCCAAATAAGAAAAATAGTGCAAATTCAAATGTCCATGCCTCTGATGCTAAAGAAAATTGGTTTCTTGAACACTCTTGGCCAAAAAATCATGTTCTTCGGCTTCCTCTATATCAACCAACTGAAGCAATCCATGATCTTTAATACCAAGATCAATATTTTCTCGTTTCCCTTATCAAACATGTAGCATTTATGGTCGTTGAAAATAACATGTAAGTGTGGTATTTTCCTCATAATTTGAATTACTAAAAGAAAATTGTATTCCATGGATAGAACGCAGTAGAACATTAAAAATACCAATCACTTACCTCCCAAAGTAACCTGTACATTTCATTTTCACTACCAAGGCTTCTCTTTCCGCCTACTACAAAAGCTTTATGCATAGCTCATCAAAATTCAAATCTTTGTTAGCAACAGTAATATTAAGTGCTGTGATAAAATGTTCAAATGCACTTACTAAAATCTTGAGAGTAATTACTACTATGTCTTCTTCCATATTGCACCCAAAAACATTCAATTATTCTCTAATATCCTTAATCTTTACCAAATGTTCATACAAACATTTGTTCTCATTCATATTAATGATGATGATGATTAACGTCCACTAGGACCAACTTTGGTTTATCGGGCCTTAATAAGGATAACACTTGGTTTACTTTAAAATCTTGTTCTTATGCTCAAAAATCTTTCCAAGTTTACTATAGTTTTGGCAAGTTAGGAGGTTATAAATGTTTGTATTGTAGAAAATACTATGAAACTCAAATCTAATGTGGGTGTAAGCAAGGCACTCGAATAGAAAGTTACTTTCATCCTCAACACTCATATACTCACACATATGGAAAACCCTCTCCACCCATGCAGTTTTAGGAATAGACCAATGCCTTGTTTCGCTATGGAGTTCATGAGAGTTTGTTCTAATATTGGATATATTAATTTTATTTCATGAGTAATTACTGCAGAGAGATACTTCTGATCTTCCAAGTTATGATTAATGACCTCCTTATAGTATTTTAATTTTCTCTTAACCGCTAAATTTTGCTTACACCAAAATTTATCTTTAAAATTAGAAGTAATAATATTTTTTGCATTATCAATGTTCTGTAAAAGTTCATTCTCATCAATCCCCCAATGGTTTAACCAAGCCATGGTATCTTTACACCAACAATTCTTGAGGCGTAGTTGGTTTTGACTTGATTTTAAAGAAATTTTAGGAAGTCTCTCATTTCCTATGTTATTTATCTTATGCTTATACATCAGGTACCTAGTCATAGCCATGCTCTCGATGGAGGAAAGACCCACTTCTATGAGGAGAATAGGATAAGGCGTATTGCTTTTCATTTTTAGGTTATAAGTTATAAACTGCTTCTGTATTTTCTCAATCTTCCTCCAAGATTCTCTAGAAATGTTGCATCCCCATACTTCACAACCATACAAGATAACAGGGATGACAAGAGTTTCATAGATGAACTTATTTTATCCCACATGACCAGGTTGGTTGATTTAAAGCTATTTTCAAGACCAAAATAAGCTTTCCACCCTCCTTTAATCCTTTTCTCAATGCTATAGTTCCAATTGAGCTTGTGATAGATATCAATTATGAGATACTTGTAAGAAGTCACTTCCTCTAGATTTGTATTATTATAAATAAAATTTGCATAGGTGTCTTCCTTAAATTTTATAATCATGATTTTTGTCTTGTCGGTGTTAACAGTCATACCTATGTTAGAGCAAAAATCTTTAAGAATTCTTAATTGCTTATCAAGATGAGAAGGACGCCTTTCCATAAGAAAAATATCATCATCATAAAATAGGATAAAGGATTTACCTTTATCTGATACTTCAAGAAAGTCTTTCAATTCTTCCAAATGACTACAACGTCCTGCGTAGTGGCATCACCCTACACTTCTGGAAGCATCTCATCAGTCATCAATAGCTTTATTATCATTATTGCTTCTCTATTTTGGTCATCATATATGTCATGGTCTTTGCTTGTTATTTTAGATCAAGTTTCATTCCCCAACACAAGTTGATCCAACCACTTGTACTAAAAAATGGTCAACATACATTGTCTATATACTAGTATAGCCACAAGTAAAGTGGTCAATGAATGGCGATATGCACAACCAACCACTTAGTTTTGTGAAGATAGCTTGTTGAGGTGTGAAAAGGAAACTGTGTTGGAGAGTTGAAGATCTCGACGTTTTGAACCCTACTCTGGGATCATCATCAGGAGAACTTGAAGCTTATGGTGAGAGAAGGGTGGCCCAAAAGGTATACATACTTGTTTTTATGAAAATCTAGAAAGAAGTCGATTCTAGGTTAATGGAGGTAGTTTTAATTTTAATTTAAAAATCAATTTATTAAAAATTTTAATTTAAGGATTTTAACGAAAGGTAAATTTAATATTTAACCTTTGTTTTAATTATTATATTAAAGTGTGAAAATTTTTAAAATTTTAAAAAGTATTTTGTTTAAGGGCTAACAAAAGTTTAAAAAGGGCAAAGTTTAAAAGTTTTACAAGGTCAAAAAGGTTTAAACTATAATTTCTTTTAATATAAATAATAAGTTTTACAATTATTTTATTTTAAATTATTGAAAAATTTTGCATCCTAAAATGTTAAAAGTTAAGGTAAAGGTTTTATATTATAAATTTTTATAATTATTATAAAAATTTTTAATAATTTATATAAATGTCACCTAAAATTGCTTGCCAAAGTTTTAAGGGGGAAATAAAATTTTTAAGGGAAAAGTTCTAAGAAAGTTTCTTAGAACTTTTCCCTTAAAAATTTTATTTCCCCCTTNTTTATATAAATTATTAAAAAAAATTATAATAATTATAAAAATTTATAATATAAAACCTTTACCTTAACTTTTAACATTTTAGGATGCAAAAATTTTCAATAATTTAAAATAAAATAATTGTAAAATTTATTATTTATATTAAAAGAAATTCTAGTTTAAACCTTTTTGACCTTGTAAAAATTTTAAACTTTGCCCTTTTTAAACTTTTGTTAGCCCTTAAACAAAATACTTTTTAAAATTTTTAAAATTAACACTTTAATATAATAATTAAAACAAAGGTTAAATATTAAATTTACCTTTGGTTAAAATCCTTAAATTAAAATTTTTAATAAATTGATTTTTAAATTAAAATTAAAACTACTTTCATTAACCTAGAACCGACTTCTTTCTAGATTTTCATAAAAACGAGTATGTATACCTTTTGGGCCACCCTTCTCTCACCATAAGCTTCAAGTTCTCCTGGTGATGATCCCAGAGTAGGGTTCGAAACGTTGAGATCTTCAACTCTCCAACGCAGTTTCCTTTTCACACCTCAATCTCCGACTACGAAATGACTACATTTAAAAAGATAGCTTGTTTTTAAACAAATTCTAAAATGTAACATTGTATATCCATTATTCTTACCAGATTGTTACAGTTAACATAAGCACAAAACAAATACGATTTAATAAACAAAATAAAAAAAACATGATATGAAAAAACAAAAACAAATTATTACCCATTTCTGTAACCACCCTTTAAATCAAGCTTATTTAAATATTAATCAACATGCATTTAAGCATAAGAAGATATGACAACCATGAAATGAATCCCTAGTGTACACTTGTTACACTTGGGTTAATCTTGTTGATCTGCTCAAGCAAGTCCAAAATATCAGATAATATCTAAATGCCTATCGGCATAATTATAAATTTTTCCATAGAATTTCTAGTTACCCTCCATCATTATATTGGAAAAACTAACCATTCTATCAAATAATTTTGTCAATAAAAGTGTCACAAATAGAGACTAAACTACCAAAAAGATGGCCATAAAACCAAGGGTTTTCTTCCAAACCGCTAAGTCTACCACTACTCAGTGAAATTTATACCATTTCTAAAAATACATTAAAAAATGCATATATCTACTAAACTGATGAAATATATAAATTTCCCTCTGAAATTGGAGAAATTAGTGAAAAAATTCAAAAATTCAACCCGTAAACAAAAATTACAATAAACTTTCATAGATCTAAAGATGATTAAAAAAATTGAAAAACTTATGGTCTACAATATGAATTTTGTATAGTTCGTATACTCAAGCAAATATGTCCATATGACATATCCATACAATCATACAATATGTCTATACAATCATACAACTAGAAAAACAACTACCCAAAAAAATCTACCCTAAACCTTACGGTATTTTTAATATACAATTTAACACACCAAAAAATATTTAAATTTGACTTTATGTCAAAATAAAATTGATTCTCTTAAAAATATGAAAGTAATTTTAAATCAAGCAAAAGAATGATGCTCCTCTTTTAAACCAAAAAAAAACTAAGTTAGAGTAGTTTAAAACCCCTTCAACTTCTCAATGTGTATCGAAAAAGTTTCTTGGTCTATTACTAAACTTGACATTCTTTAGGCCATTTTTTTGCCTCACTTCAACTTACTCTTGTCATGGCTCTCATACCATATTATGAAAACTTAACACAAAAGAACCTATTCAAAGACAAAATTGAAAGAGAGAAAATGGCCCCTCTCTTATCAATTGAAAAGAACAATCTTCTATTTTCAATAATGAAATAACATAAATTATAATTACTCAAATCTTAATTCCATAAACCTTAAAATGACTTATGTGTACTTTAATAAAATAATTAAACATTAAATAAATTAAATTTATGTAATGAATTTTTTAATATGCTTAAGTTTATAGCCGAGGTGACATTTATATTGCCTAAGTAACATTTATATTATAACAATTAGATAAGTAACATTTATATTATAACAATTAGATATATTATAAGACAAAAACATTTCGCCTCATAATATGTACGTCCATCCATTATTAAGGTTGGAATTCAACCTTCCATAAAGATAATTTAAAGACTTAAAAATTTCATAAATAATACCATTCTCAATCATAACCTTTCATTTTCTCAAGCCATCAACCTCTAATATTTCGCAGTGGTCATCTTCACAAATCAACATTCTCATTCTCACTTTTACCTACTATGTAATTTTCATAAATGTATTATTATTAAACTTATATTCCCTATGATAACATTTTATACATTTTATTCTTAACTTCTAAAAATAGAAATCATTTCATCAAAAGAAAAATAAAATTTTATTACATGGGTTGTCTAAAATGGAAAGAAATTAATGCATGAATTTTAACACACTATTAAAAAATAAAAAATTAATTAAAAATAAAATTAAAAAACTTGTTATTCTATGGAATTAAAGTTGCATCAAGCATTACATCTTCAAACAAAGAAGAAGAAACTAGATCGACATGTTCTCAGTCATCACCTCAAAAAACATAGTGGGATAACATCAACCACCATTCCACTATACGTACTCACCAAAAACAGCATAAACATACCAATCAATCCGAGACTAAGATCCCAAAACACATAGGATCAAATACCCTAACAAAAACTAAAAACCCCAAAACTACATACAAGAAAACAAATTGTCATCACATGAAGTATCAATCAATCATGATACATCAAAAGATACTCATTAAACCAACGACTAGAACTCCTCCATCTCTATATTCCTCAAAAAAATGTTGACCATCCATGTCATTAATATATATCATGGAGAGTTCATCTGCTGCAACATTATATTCCCGAAAGTTGTGTTGAAATGAAAGATGAGTAAATTCTAATATCAAAATCCTTACTTTGATCATCCAATGCTCCAAAAGCAAAGCGTGTAAATAAGAGACTCCTTTAACCCAGTAAATTACCGCTTTAGAGTCCCCTCCAATCAAAATAGTGGACAAGCCACGTCTTTTTGAAAACTAGAGTAAACCCCAAAGTGCAAGGAGTTTCTCCCTAGTGTTAGTACCATTACCAACTCCCATCCATAATTTAGACACATGATTCCAATTGAGATAGATGATCATACCAGCACCACAAACCCTCTAGATGGACTGATTATCCTCGAATAAAGGAAAAGTGACAACCCGGAAGCCTTTATAGTACGACCCTTTCAAACTTCTATAAATAAAGCAACAAATTTTGTGATCACATGAACAACACAAGGTTTGATGTCCTGAAAGATGTATTTATTCTAAGCTTCCCACGCTTCCCAGATAGTAACATGTTTTTTACACTAACAAAACATATTATATTCAAATTTATGATAGTCCCAACTGTCACAGAAATGAAAAATATTTCCAAGTTCAGCACAAATTTCCTAAAAGAAAAAACAAACACCAGAAAGATGATTCATTGATTCCAAATCACTTTTGCATAAAATACAAAATCTTGGTCCTTTTAAACCCCTCTTTTGAAGAGAATCCCATGTTAGAATATTGTTATGAAAGCAGAACCAGACAAAGGATTTTATTTTTAATGGGGATTGTCATTGCCATAATGCCTTATTCCACCATCTTGAGTTATCCCCAATGGCATCTTCCATAATAACATTGTATGTCAATTTTGCACTGATGGACCCATTCCCTTTAATTTTATTCCAAATCAGCTTATCATCATGATTGGACATAATTGTTTCGACCCAGTATAGTATAACCGCATACATATCCCATTCATCAGCAATGTTTCCAATCAAATTTGAATCCCTGGATGGTATCCAATAAGACTCTCTAGAATCCTGACATCTTTTGACCTATTAAATTACTATAATATTCCTTGGGTGTAATTCTATAATAAGACCAATGGATAGCTTATAATTATCAAACAATTCAATGAAAGGATCAATACCAAGAAATATTTGACAATTGTTCCCAACAAACCAACAAATAGCATGATTTATAATAGGAAATGAATTCATAAAACTTCGCCATATAGTTTAAGCATTATAGCAATTCTTGACCAGGGAATGAATCCAATGGATCAAAGAAACATACTGTGGATACTTCAATTTAACAGTCTTCCCCCATAAACCCTTGTCAAATAAAATCCACCACATGCTCTTAACACATAAATCTCTATTGAATCAACTCATATTTTTTATACTCCAGGCCCCCAAATACTTGGTTTTAGAAATGCTTTCCCAAGAAGAAATATGATATTTCAATTGTCGACCCACAAAAATGAAGAGCATAATTGTCATTGATGACAATACATTAATGACAAAGGCTGAAATAATGAGATGGAGAACACACATGATGACATGGCTTGACAATATGGAAGATGCATTAAGGTGCAAAAGTACAAAGAACATTGACAAGTATTGATGAGGACATGAAAAGGTGACCAGGAAAGCATGAAAGAATTTATGACAACACAAAGGATGAAATGATGATATGACAAAGGAATTCAAAGATTGATGACCAGGGCATTGGAACACTAGTTTGGAATCCAAATGACCCATTATGTGGTCATTTGTGACTTAATGGATTCGTGGAACCCTTAGAGGTTTTGAGTCATAGAAACTATACTTGATCACGGAGAAAAACATGAAGAAACAAAGGACATGATGATATGCTTAAGAAGTTTTGGCATCCATGATGATATGATGGCTTTAGGACACACTTGTATATGATGGTCCAAGAGACCATGGGGCCTGAATATATGCTTATTTGAATCCTATTATGCCTTGATAACATAATTACTATGATGATGTGGATATGGTGGCTTGAAGCCCTTGCTAAAATGCAAACATAAAATTAAAAATGCAAAAAAAAACATGTACAAGTCGGATTCAAACATAAATATAAAATATTCTTAAGACAAGTCGGATCCATAAATTTATTATGAAAAACTAGTATAAATGCCAAGTGAATGCCTTCATTTTTGTGTGGAAAATTCAGGAGTTGAAAAAGAGCTCTGAATTTCGGATGTCTGAGGTAGCGAATTTTTACAAAGTCTGAGGAAACAAATTTTGGAAATATGAGGCAGCAAATTTTAACAGTCTGAGGCAAAAAATATTGACAGTCTGAGGCAACGAATTTTGACAGTCTGAGGCAACGAACTTTGAAAGTCTAGGGAAGCAAATGTTGAAGATTATTGAGACAGCCAAGTCTTTTAATAATCTCTGATATTTTATGGTAGAAGATGAGAAACTGTGGAGGAGACAAGTTTCATTCTATCTCTAATTTTTGGTAATTCATGAAGAAAAAATATTGTTCATCCCTCAAGCAAATTCAATAGAGGTCAGTTGAAGGCTTTAATCTCTGAATTCTTTGTCTAAGGAGAAACTCGTAACAACAACTAAGAATAAATAGAGACTAAGATAGCCACATTTTCTTGTAGAAATAATATCTCCAATGCTATGAGAAAATATGCTAAGAATAATCACAAGAAATAGATCTTGCTACTAAGAATTCTCACAAGCATACATAGGAAAACTAGAGAGAAGAAAAGAGACTGAATCACATGAATGAAGAGATGAATACTGGAGTGTATCCTTCCATTGATTAATGATGAATAATAGTATACATAAATAGTACATCCCTCATAGGAAAAACGAGTTGTATGGAGACAAATCATAAATCCCAAAAAGGCTAACTTACCAAAATATAGCAAACCCCCATAGGTGGCTAAAGCACTTCCCAAATCAGTAAAGGACCTCACAAATTAGTAAAAGCATGAGTGATTTTTCAAGAGTGATTTAAAAACATGCTAATCCTAGAAAATGGAGAGAAAATCATGGAGGATGGGTTGGCAACAAAAGAACCCAGTTTCCTAGTTAAGTAGCTTTACCTTATCCACAAAAAAGTAGGATAAAGCATAATAAAGCAGAATATGATGTAAATCATTGTTGACTAATTATGGATGTCCATAAAGTGGTAAATATCAACCCATAATCATAAATAAAGCATTCTTGGGTTATAGAAGGCATGTGTTGACTTTAAGGTGCAAGTGGATGCCAACTAATTAAGCTAGTGGGTAGATAATTAATCAAATAATGATTAATTATTTTATCCTAATTATTGAGTGGGTTTAATATATTCCAACACCCCCATTTAAGTCTGAATTTATGATGGTATGTCAAAAATATAGGTCTATATAGGGCCCATTAACAAGGCTATGGTCACCCTTTAACACTTATTATGTCTAGAAAAGTGAGGAAAGAGGTAAAACCACATGGGGAAAATCCTCCCTCAAGAAAGGACAAGGCACAAAATTTGAAATAGTATGTCTTAAATATATCTTTATATTCACTTGAATGAGATGAACAAACTGCTTCTAGATGGAAGAATTGATGAAGAAAACATGAATTTCATGATCATGCGCAAGAATGTACAACCTACAAGAAGGAAGAAGAGAGACTCCTTGTATCCCATCAACTAATGAAGTAGGAGAATTATCTGAATGCTTCTTGATGATTTCAAACTCTTATATGAAAACATAATATGAAATTGAAAATATATTTGTGCATACTCCTTCCCAAAGAGTACAAAAACTAAGACAATTTATTACACACCCAATTCCCTGAATAGCTGCAAAATTGCGATGTGAATCACATGTCAATATTCCAATATGATGTATCACCTTTCCAGATATGATATGAGACTGATAAAAATATTATATATCAGAAACATTATCATATGGAACAGAAAATACAAAGGATTCAGTGACTCCATGAGGATATAGGGCTAGACTAGGAAAACTATGAGCAACTGGGGAAACTGATAGGTGTAAAAATCTGAACGATGGATGGAAATCAGATACGAACCATAAGTGTTTATAAAATATCCAAACATGTTTAATATAATTCCAAATATTACTAATTTCATGGATAACCAAACACTAAAATATAGGAAAGACTTCAAACCATGTAAGATAAGTAACACTACATAAGAGACCAATGAGGAATCAACTAGTGAACTTGGGATTTGTGTAGAATTAGGATTATTCATAGGTATGGTAGATGGTATGGATGGTGGTATGATATGTTTCATGACATTCATATCAGCCTGCAAACAATATTCCAAATCAGATATATACTCTTTTGAGGAAGAGCTTCTCAAAGACAAGTCAATATCTAGTGAAAAATCACATTTTTTAGGAGATGAATCTAGTAGACTGAGAGGAGGATTATAAAACAAAGGATCTGATAGTTGTGAATCTGATATATAAGAGACTAAATCTATATCAGAGGCATGAGAAAAATATTGAACTCTGGCACTCAAATCATAAGTTATATCACCTTGGAACTGTGCACTATGACATTGTTCTGAGGAATTAGCAGGCTTCTCTAGTTCATATGGAACTTTGATCTTCCGCTTCTCAAGAAGCTGAGACATGATGTCCGTATTCTTATTGAAACACTTGTTCTCTAAATTAAAACCCTTGCTGCAATAATAACACTTGCATGTGCTCCCTTTCTTCTTACCCTTCTTTACGGAATCTTCATTGGTAGGCTTCGAACTTTCATCTTCAATTTCTGACTTTGGCTTCTTCACAATTTGCTTCTCTTTTGATTTGAAATTATTGTTTCCTTGAACCATGAGAGAATTATCCTTGCACTTGGAAGAATTAAGGACACCCATATGGATCAATTTATATTTCTCCTTTGTTAGTGAATCAAGAAAATTATCTAAAGAAGGCATTTTCCACTTAGGAACAGCAAGCCTAGTAGCATGAAAAGTAGAAACAAAAATTGAGTAATCAAGACCCAATTTAGAAAGAATGGAAATGATTAATTGATCATATTCTTTCTCAATCCCACATTTCTTAATCATTATAACAAGTGACTTGAAATTGTTGAAGAAACCCTCAAGAGAATCGAAATTTCTTAGACTCGGTGATAATAACTCAATCTCCAATTGATGCGCTCTTAGCTCATCTTGAACTCCAAAGAGAGACTCCAATTGAGTCCATACTTGGTTTGGAGTGGTAAAACCATCTATATGAAATATAATATTAGGATAAATATAGAGGGAAATCAATCCATAGGCTTCATCCAACCTATCATTCCACTTAGCTTTCTCAATCACAGCATTGGGCTCATTTTCCAAAGCTAGAGTAACTCTATATAGTCCTCTACTGCGCAATAGAATGCCAATTTTGGATTTCCATTCATATTAGTTGAAGGAAGTAAGAATTATTGATGAAGGAGAATCCATATTTCTGAATTGATGTGCTCAAGAAGAAACCCTCTGCAACCTACAAGACAAAACTAGGAGAAAATATTGTAAGCTAGACAAGCTCTTCTTCAGAGAGGGATAGGAGACTGGATGTGCTCCTCAACTCTGTAGAACTTGATAAACCTTTTTTCTTTGATACCATGTATAAATAATAGCTCCAATTCAATAATCAAATATTCTAAGAAGAAGCACAAGAAATAGATCTTGCTACTAATAATTCTCACAAGCATAGACAGGAAAACTATAGAGAAAAAAAGAGACTGAATCACATGAATGAAGAGATGAATATTGGAGTGTAATCTTCCATTGATTAATGATGAATAATATTATACATAAATATTACATCCCTCATAGTAAAAACAAGTTTTATGGAGACAAATCATCAATATCAAAAAGGCTGACTTGCCAAAATATAGAAAATCCCCATAGGTGGCTAGAGCACTTCCAAAATTAGTCAAGGACCTCATGAATTAGTAAAATAATGAGAGAGTTGTCAAGAGTGATAGAAAAACATGATAATCCTAGAAAATGGAGAGAAAATCATGGATTATGGGTTGGAAACAAAAGAACCCAATTTCCTAGTTAACTAGCTTTACCTTTTCCACAGCCACAGAAAAGCAGGATAAAGAAGAATAAAGAAGAATATGTTGTAAAGAATTGGTAACTGATTCCGGATGTCCATAAAGTGGTCAAGATCAACCCAAATCAGAAATAAAGAATTCCTGGGATATAGAAGGCATGTGTTGACTTTAAGGTGCAAGTGGATGCCAACTAATTAAGCTAGTGGGTAGATAATTAATCAAATAATGATTAATTATTTTATCCCAAGTATTGAGTGGGATTAATATATTCCAACAATTCTAAGGTCTGATTTTATAAGCATTTATCTCAACATACATGTGAGAAAAGTTGAAGAACAATAATGTGACATGGTTTATGACTGATATAAAATAATTTGGGACTATGAAACATTGATACAAGTGACATGAAGAAAAGTAGTGACATGATGGCATAGATAGAAGTGACATGAAGAAAAACAATGACACGATGACATAGATACAAGTGACTTGAAGACAAGCAGTGACGTGATGACATAGATACAAGTGACATGTGGCAGAAGGAATAGTTGATTGAGATGACATGTGGCAGCAATAATAGTTGATTGATAGATTATTGATGATATGATAATGATGTGTGATGTGACAAATATCTATATATAATACAAGTTGGGCCTTGTACTATTTTTCTTAGTTGGATCTGATAACAAGACCAAGCTGATTCTTGGAATGGAAGTTGGTTCTTTTGATTCAGTTGAAACTGATAGACCCCACAGTTGTAGCCATTTGAATCTAATATAATAAAGTTTACAAGTTCATCTTATGAAGTGTCTTGTGTTGTCTATGAAATTGATTGATGTTGATGTACTTATGATGATATTTGTTTAATTAGTTGAAGAAAGTTGAAAATTGTTAAATAGTGTTGGCCCACTGATTCATACCCCCCTCTCAATGTGCCATTGTGTCTAACGTGGAAAATTTCCTTCTTATAACATAGACAACTACATACATAATGATATACATAGAGAACCAATAAACAGAATACTTTGAAGATGCATAAATTCTCAACCCTTCATTGGCACTTCTCATACTCAAATATTAGCAAAATCATTCTCATTATTTTATCATTTATTTTGTAAATAGCTACGTTATTTCGTTCCTTACGTCAAAATTTTGAAACTCGTCCTATTTTATCATAGAAAGCTAAGCATTTAACTATTAACATTATACATTGTAGATGATTATATCATCATTCACCAAAATTTCTCTAAGTTACTAAACAAATAACATTCAGGAGACTATGGCATGTAGTTTACCCACAAAATATTCAATATTTATATGCACATCTAAAGGTCCATTCAAACTTCTCACTTCCAATGTCATCATTTTTATACCATTTTCAAATGTTATACTCACTTATTGCTTTGCTATATAATAAACGCAATATAATAGAATAACTTTTAATGAAACCCTATAAATGTAACCCTATATCCTTTATTATCTAATCAAGAGATAGAAAGTAAGATCTTCTTCAAGCCTGGTACATATAGGACTTCCTTCATCTCCATGGGGGTTCCAAAATCAAGCTTGTAGCTTGTTTCACCAATACCTTTGATAGGATATTGATAGTCATCTCCTAATGATACTTTCTAAGGATATTTATTCTCTTCACAATTTGACAAAGTTTTCTTATGTACTGTCATGTGATTTGAATCACCACTATCAATAAGCCATGTATATTCTCCAGGTGTCATAAACCCATAGAATACATAGCATAATACATACTCTTCTGTGTCTTCTTCTTATGCTTTTTTTCTTTGAGGTCCTTCTTCCTCTTCTTCATCTTCAGCTAGATGTGCATGATGTATTTTGTTGCCCTTCTTCTTATATTCTTCTTTCTTCAATGGAGACTCTCTGGCAATGTGTTTGATCTTGTGATAGTTGTAACATTGAAATTAGGAGTAGTTTTTCCTTTGACTATTTTCTCTTTTCCTTTGGAAACTCTTGGTAGGTCGAGATTCCTTGTTGCTTTCCTTCTTGAAGTTATATTGACTTCTTCCTCTTTTAGTATGGGTGGTTACGGATTGATCATCTTCTTTAAGTAGAGCTTCTCTATTGGCTACTCTAGCCTCCTCTTAGATGTTGTCTTCCCATACAATGTCAAACTTTATGCTTTCTTTTCTGGCACACATAGTCTGTATGAATGAATCCCAAGGTCTAGTGAGTGTTGCCACTCTCTGTCGACACCCATACGAGCACAATCTCCCTGATCACTGGCCATAACAGGATTTACCCCGTCCAACAACACCTGTAGAGCAGATGAAGTCTTGCCCGAGATGTTCGAGGGAGAACTGTCGGAACCAAGTTTCCGCAATATAAAGGAGGACAGTGCATCAACTATTCAATTCACCGCAGCATTATTCAACATATCTACTTATCCATATTATGCATTAACATCATTCAATAGATCCCAAAAAAAAACAAATGTGCAATACATCTAGCACTATATCATCATTTAAATCAGATAAACATCACATCAATCACAGATCCATATCGCATATACACATTGCAATCACATTTAGGCCGCAAAAAACAGGAAAATAGAAAACCAATAAAAGACACAATGATTCTTCTCAATCTCTGTCATATCAATTTAATTTTCGTAGCAAAACATAGGTTCTAAAAATAGTTATTCATTCACTTACGCATATCCAACAAGTGCCCAAAATCATCCAAGAGCCTGAAGACGGAGCAAACTAATAAGAAGGAAGACTCAACACTTTCAATTTGACGTCTATTTATAGGCTTTCGCCTTTACATTGGTGGTCCACTTAACCAACTTCCTAACTAATTCTTAACAAAATCTACAAAGTAATGACCACAATCCACAAAATGCGGTCCAAATCTACAAAGCACGACCAAAATACATAAAATATTGTAAATCCTACTTGCGCGTTGTTTTCCACGTGGTGCAGCATCTTTGACCTTGTGCAGCATCCGCGATGTTGCACAACTAACTTACCCCAAAATTTCCTTCCAATAGGCCCCCAACACAATATTGTGGCTCGCCCTTGAGCCACGTCAGCCGCTGGAAATAGTGTAGTCGTTGATCTTTACCTTGAAGTCCTCATACTACTGGGTAATTTCCTTGACCTGTTCTTTAATTTTTTTAGTAATCCCATGGTTGTCTGTCAAGTCATGCTCCAATGGGTGATCTTCAATCTTGGAGGTGACATCCTTCCTGCCTTCTTGAACCACTTGCAGCACTAAAACTTCCTTGACTAAGAGTTGTGCATCAATCTCCTGGAATGTATCTAGTTCTGTCGTGTGCCTCTGGTGACAATCCCTAGCCTTTGCAACCCGCTGCTACAAGTTCTTCAGCTCCACTGACTTGGTAATATGTATGATCGAGGGCATCACTCTAAGTGACATCTTCAACGTTTCCAACTTCCTCTCTGCCTACTGAAACTATGTGGCCAGGTGCTCCAACTACACATATTGCACTACGTTGCCCCAAATTTTTGGTGTCTCGTTAGTAACTTCCTTTTCCTTTCACTCCATCTCCTCCAACTGCATCGCTAATTCCTTAATGGCGCTTTTCTTTCCTCCAACTTTATCTGGTGGTGTTTCTGGGTGTACCAAGTCCTACATGTTCACATTGTCGATCTGCAACAACGTAATGATGGCCCCAAGTCGCGTTGCTTTTTCCTCTGCGTATAGATCCATCATGCTATCGAATATGTGTTGACAAGCCTCAGAAACTTCCTTCTCTAACTGCACTCTATTGTCCCAGAGATGCGCTTTCTCAACCACCAGTCGATCCTACTCATTTTTTAGTTCCTCAATTGCCTTGGCATTCTCCGTGATTAGTCACTCTTTGTCCTTCTATAATGCCTCAATTTCTTTATGTGCTTCTACCTATTTTTCTTGCCACCTCAAGAATTAACTACTGATACTTTGTTCCCTATTTGGCAACTCCTGATTGGTGACCCTCTGCATGTGCACCAATGTCTGTCTGGACAGCGCATTAATTTTTATGGATAGATCATGTAACTTCTACAGGGAGGCATTGAGATACTCATTATTGGTCTTAATCACATGCGGCAAAATTTTGCACATTCCTGATTCGCGTCTCAATGTTGATCGAGCCAAGGTTTTGCACGGTAGTTTCCTCTGGTTCCTTCTTCAATACTGCATCAACTAAAGAGTTAAGATGAGTTATTACCTCATTGAATTCATCAAATCTCTGCTTCTTCATTGCCTTCATTTTTGTTGTAATGGTCGTGATAATACAACTCAACTGCTCCTCTGTCAATAGTGCAATACCAATGGTCGCACCCTGATCATGCTTCTTCTTTGTGTAGGATTCCTCAAACTGTCTCTCTGCTTTTGAATCAGTAGGTGTCCTTGTCGACACTCCATCAGAATCATGGTCACTTAGCGAGTCAAGAACAGGGTCTAGTTGGTCAGGATACTCGATTCTCACCCGAGAGACTCAAGTTCAGGTCCCAGCAACAGAACCATTCGTTGACACAAAGCTAGACGACAAGGGTTCACTCTTTGTCGACACCCATACCAACATGATCTCCCTGAGCACCATCCCAGACAGGTTTTATCCCGTCCAACAACACCTACAAAGAAGATGAAATCTCAATCGATATGTTTGAGGGAGAGCTGTCGGAACCAAGTTTTCGCAGTATGAAGGAGGGCAGTGCATCGACTATTCAATTCAGTGCAGCATTATTCAACAGATCTACTTATCCATATTATGAATTAACATCATTCAATAGATTGCAGCAAAACACAAATTCGCAACAGATAGAAAAGTATATCATCATCTAAATCAGAGAAACATCTCAAATACACATTACATTCACATTTAGGCCGCAGAAGAACAGTAAAAGACACAATGATTCTGCTCAATCTCCGTCATATCATGTTAAATTCCACAGCAAAACATAGGTTCTCAAAATAGTTCTTCATTCACTTACGCAGATCCAACAAGTGCCCAAAATCATCCAAGAGCCCGAAGCCAAAGCAAACTAAGAAGAAGGAAGACTCAACACTTGCAATTCAACATATATTTATAGGATTGCACCTTTACATTGGTGGTCCACTTAACCAACTTCCTAACTGATTCTTAACAGAATCTACAAAGTAATGACCACAATCCACAAAATGAAGTCCAAATATACAAAGCACGACCAAAATACATAAAATATTGTAAATTTGACTTGCGCTCCTTTTTCCACCTTGCGCAGCATCCGCAATGTTGCACAACTAGCTTACCCCAAAAATTCCTACCAACAGTGAGACCATTGAGATAAGTTATAACTAGTTCATATTCATCAAGGGAGTCTCCAATGGATTACAGCTTCTCCTTAAACTGAGAGACCCTTGTGAAGTAGTCTTGAATGGATTCTCCTTTGCTCATTTTAGTACTTTTCAATTGAGCTCTAAAATTCATCTTTTTGTTGATGTTTCTTCCTTCATATATTCCGGATAGGGAATCATACATTTCCTTTGGGGCCTCTTTCAATGATACTTGATGAATCAAGTATAAATATCCTCATTTCCCTAATTAGGTCCTTCTTGTGTTTCTCCCTAGCTTCATCTTCTTCAAGTTCTGCAACTTATTCTTTGATGTATTTGTCAAGATCATTCTCTCTAAGAATGATACCAAACCTATATTTCCATTCTTGAAAGTTTTATATGACTTATAGCTTGTCCTCAAGCTTAGTGTTGGGGCCATCTTATCCAGGAGGTCACTAAAAAAAATGAAATTTCTCAAAATGAAAAACTGAACTTACCAGGAGATGTGCTTGACTTATGCGAGTTGATTGGTACACTTAGTTCCTAGAGATTCCAAATCTTTGACCTTCAAATTGTATTGCAAGATTTCAATTTCTGCAGTTTTTTGGTTCTCTAGTTTTCTGTAGTTTTTTGGTTCAAGGCCAAACATGGCTTTGAATTTCCCTAAGATATGCCCACTCAAAAACATTGATCCATGGCTCAATATATGTGCTCTAGGGAGGTGCAACTTTATATGCAATCAGATATTCAAAATTCCAACTTTGACAGAAACCGTAATTTCTTGACGGAGGGAGAGGAGAGAGAGTTTCACCTTGTGAAAGATGTTCTATTCGAGCTAGCTCGGATACCATGTTAAGATTCCAAATTCCTATATAGATATCATTAGTATTCAATTCAATTTCACAACAATAGAATATTAAGGATCACTGAAAGAAACACAATCACAAGATAGACACAGATTTATCCTAGGAAACCCTCAAGGGGAAGAAACCCAACAAACTTCTTCTATATAGATGTATCAAAATTACAAAAATAAAACCCCAAAAAAGTGCTTTGTATCCTTGCTAGTATATATTTCTCTCTCCTATGTGATATACACAAGTGAGTGTGTGTGGTCAAATGAGAAACACACCTTCGCTATTTATACTCTTTCTTCCACTTGACTTTTTCCCTAATCAAGTCGGCCCCAACAAACTTACTAGGCCGACTTCACCTAGGAAGACACAAAAATATATTATATTATGTTCTGGAGGGTTCTATTGACCCGACTTACAACGGAGGTTTTACCTCATGAATCTATGATAACCAAATACAATAGTAACATCCTGATGAAGGAATAAAACATCTCTGATAGGTTACAACAATAAAATAAATTTAGAATATTCTTCGAAGCTACAATATTTCAACGGGTCCTTGTACCCACAAGGTTGGATCTTGGAGCCACCACCTTGTTGATGATGTTGAGGACCCCACTAATGTTGATGAAGAGCTTGGTGATAATGTGTTAGCACTAGAATTGAGGCAAAGGTTGCGAAAGACCCTCTCCCAGGTAACAGCAGAACCACTTTCGAAGAGAGAACTGGAATTCTGCTCTTCTGAGAGGGATCTCTCACCAAATATTAACAATGCCAAATATGTACAAGTGAAAATATAAATTGTTTCTGAAATTGGTTGAAACAATACATAGAACCATTGGGAAATGGAGTCAAGAAGTGTAACAGAAATGAACAGAACTTATGCAGACGATTTCAACACAGAGGCAAGGTAGCCATTCAATCACAATCAAATTATAATTGTCTGGTGGAAAAGAAGAACATGAACACACCATCAACACAAAGCATTGGAAAATGAATTCTGTATTAACTTTAGAAGAAAGCTTTAGTGGATATCTAAAACAACAAACGGAGCATAGCATGTATGAATTCCAAACTGTTATACACTTATTTCAGACATGAAAGAAAACATAATGGAAGAGATAAACTAGAAAAACATTCACATGAGAAAGGAAGCAATAGAATGTAATACAAACAACACATGAATTTCTGTGTAAAATGCCGAACTCGGCTCTACAACTTTATTAAATTACTCTTGAAAGCATACAATGAAAAATTACATCGGTTCCAACCTTTTCTCCCTCTTCAGGAGATATATTTATACTATTTTGGACTTTCCCAATCCGAGGTTCAGGAATCAAAACTTGTTACAACTCAAAAACAACTTCTAACAAACTCTTAGGTGACACAGCGGCCACGATTTACATAAAAACTGAAAAATGGAATATGGATTGTAGGAGAAAATATGCACGAGAGTCTTCCATGCTTCCATCTGGCGAGTGACAGTTGTATAGAGTTTCGGGAGAGGTGACCATTGGAAAGGGCGTGCCCACGAAGAAAAATTCCCTCATACTATCATTGCCACTTCTATGGATGTGCTTTGAGTTTGGCCGACCCGTATTGCTGAATGGATCTCCATAGGTCAAGACCAGGAAAAGTAAAAACTACCATGTCGAATGCTTGTGCTTTTATCTCCATTGTTTTCAGGTACAAAGTCTCAGGGACTTCGACACAGGTGACTTCTGCCTTTTGGGTATGCTGGTCGTGTCCACCTCTTTAATATCCATAGGCTATGGACCCCCTCTTTTCACTGAACTCATTAAATAGCTGACCAATGATGAGACATCCCTGGCTATTGAAACTATTTTAGCCAATTCTCTTTGGGGAGAAGCTATTCATGGCAGGTGTGAGCCAGTGCTTCGTTCCATGCTAGTGTCCATCAGGGTAGGATTAGAGAAATCATCCCAGTTTGCTGCTTCCCTGAGTCTGAGTATTCTAGTGTGTTCAAAAGGCTTGCACTTGTGATCCTTCCTCCTTTTGGAAATTATTTGATGAGGGTCATTGTTTATTTCTTGTTCTAGAGAAAACCCCATGCCCCTGAGCAAGTTGGTAACCATTGGCAAAGCAGCTCTGCTCCTAACTGTGTATGATCCCACTTCCTAGGGGAAAATCAAATTTGAGCTTTTTTTATAGCTCAAGAAGTGCTATTCAGCAACAGTGATTCTTTGTCGGATCAATACCAGGGAGAAAACCCTGGCAGTTAGAAAAGCTAGCAAAATGTAGGGTTGATCCACAAAGCCATACAATCTTATGGTTGTTCTGAATTCTGTCAGGAACTAGTCCCCTATCTTCTTGCTATTTGACAACTATAGAATTTACCTCATCTCAAGAAACACCCTAGGTAACCTTTCCTGAAAGAAAAGTTCGTATACTTCGACCATCAATTGGTTCATGAACTTACAATAGTCCGTGGCCATATCAATAGTGATTTCCAATTGATGTACTTGTAGTTCTTATTTGTTATAAGCTATAAGCATCCTCAGCAAAAAGGACTGGAATCTGAACACTTTAGTACCGTGGAAATTCGCTAACTAAGAATGGATGTTCTTGGCTAGGAATTCATCAAACTTAAGACAGCAAGACTGATAAGATTGTCCAGGCAATTCAAGTTTGGCCGGAAAAGTACTCAAGACAAACAATAGACTCAACAATGAATCTGTGACATAAGCATTGGTATCTAGACCTAAAAACTGACTGGCCAGGGATATACACCACTGAGTTTCTTCATTGAATTGGCTAAAGTCGATAGGGTATGACAGGTTGATGGGTTCACCACAGGGTTTTGAACAGGCCTTCAAGAAGGTTTCTCTACTTTTTTCGGTATATTCTCTGAAGCAACGTATAATATTTTCCTCTTGATAGTTTCGGGATATATGGACAAACTCGCCTGGGATGTGTAAGGTTTTGCGGACGAGGGAAGCCTGGACCGAACAAAGGATTTTGGACTTTGACTTATTCATAATGACTTCTTCGGCGACAGAGAAATTGTCTGCACACCATTCAACAAAATCAGGGCAATGGGGGGTTTGGCCAACAAAGAAGAAATGGAAAAATATTTAAAAACACCGCAGGTATCTCTACCTCGGTCCTTAAGGATTTCCAATTTACCTCTGGCGGTTTCAATGGCTTCTCCCACCAAGATGGTATCCAAAATCTCAGCATTCTCATCTACGAGACTTTCCTCTACCCTTTGACATGTGACCTCAGGTTCTACATCATCTCTCACCCCTACCACTTCTACTTCTACTATCACATCCATTTTCAAATAGCACTGAGGAGGTATCAGGGGCCCACCTTTCCTTTTAGCACAGTCTCATGGTTTGTCCATGCTGGCGCTCTATATGTAGTTGGGTATTCGGTGGCTTTGAGGCTTCAAAAAAGACAAACCTTTCCAACTTTACGTGGATCCTTTTATAGCTTTTTACACAAGGTAACCTTCGTGCCCTTCCCAAGCAGTTTGCACCGTGGATATTACTCCTTGCAATCTGAGCCTTTGGTATGTAAGGCCCTTTATGCTACATTCTTCCTTACCTTGTGCGTGTGCAGCTCAACCGTCGATCAAGATCGGATTTTCTTCACAACCGTTGGTCTAAGTGGACCCTACCACTTTTCGCGATGCAAGATTCTGGTCCCCTCCATGCTAGTTTAGATTGCGAAATAAACGATGAACGCGTATCTCCCTTCGCTCTTGTAGTGACCGTCGATATGAGCAACTTGTACTAATTTTCGCAATCTGAAATTGCTACTACGTCCTTGCTAATCCAGGATGCAAATTCATTTATAACCGTGGATCTTCTTGGATCCTAACCTCAGTCGTTAGATTCCTCCACCTTTTAACCTATTTCACGATTCAGAAAAGTGGCTTTGGCCGAGCATGTTCACCGTGTGAAATATTTTGATGCCGTTGATCTACCATCGGATCAATCTCAGCCTTCTATTATGACTCTCGTTTAAATCCTTCAGCACATCCGATGTTCTCTGCTTTACCCTACATCTCTGATCCATGGAGGTACTTGCTGCTTTCAATATTTATTACTCCAAAGTGAGGCCACCAATCTATGTTATCCTTTCCTTCATTTCCACCGCGGCCTATTCTAGTGGCTAAATGCTATCTCATATATGCCATCAGCCTCCCTACAAACTCGAAGGTTTCCTTCCCAACACTTTTCGACGAGATCAGATTTCCCAAATATCTCTTATAATAAAATTTTGATAGTGTTAACAATCGGCTCCACAAGGGATGCTATCCTCCCAGCGAGGTAGCAAAGAACCCGTAGACTAGTCACCTACTCCATTGACAACATCCTTTTATTTTACTTTCTGAAAGAAACATAGTTTGAAAGAATGGTTACCTCTTCCGATATTAGGGCCTTCTCCGCAGGCCTCAAATCTTCTAACTCACCATCTGTATTGACTAAAACATAAAACGTATTTACACTATGATACATGGACCTTAGTCCCTTTACTCCGGGTAACGTTTCAGAAACCTCCCATTCACTGTGCCTCCTGCATATTGTAACCCATCTGGATATTGTAGAATGAAGGCGTTGTCTCCTCTGTGTGCCGCAATAAGGTATGGGCCTACCCATAAGTGGTCGAATTTTCTGTGTTTACATTTTTCTTCACGTGGGGCATCCCACTTCAACACCAGGTCATCGGCCTGGAAAACATCTTCCTTTATTCTTTTGTCGAAGGTATTCTTCATCTTCCCCTGGTGTATTTGAACTTTATCATAAGCTTTGTCCCTCACTTCATTCAGTTCAATAATCTGGTTGATCCTTCTTTAAATGGGATTAGGCTCATCTAACGGGTCCTGTAACAATTTCATGACTGGAACACCCAGAGAGGCAGGGAAAATTACCTCGACCCCATATACCAACTGAAACAACGACATAACAATAGCCCTCTTTGTATTCATTTTGTCATCCCACAAGGCATATTTCAACTTCGTGTGCCAATCTCTCTTGTTATCCTCCAACAGCTTCTTAATAATCCTCACAAGACTTTTGTTAGAGGATTCTGCCAATCTGTTTCCCTATGGGTAATAAGCAGTAGAGTGATTTAGGATTATATGGTATTTATGGCAAAAATTGATCATCTTCTTGGACTTAAACACAAATGCGTTGTCTATCACAATTCGCTTAGGGTAGCCAAATCTCGCCAAAATATTATCTTCTAAGAAACCCAATATTACCTCTTATGTATCCCTTCTAGTGGGTATGGCTTCAATCCACTTCATGAAGTAATCAGTGGCCGTTAGAATCCACTTATGCTGTCCTGAGCAATTTGGGTTTATCTCTCCGATGAAATCTAACCTCCACTGCTGGAAAGGAGCTTCTACAGATATAGGGTTAAGGGGAAGTGAAACCACTATTCTTTTCCCTTCAAAAATCTGACACTAGTGGCATTTAGTCATTTCCTTATAAACATCTGAGAACAATGAAGGCCAATAAAATCCTTCCCTTAGAAGTTTATTTGTGATTACTTTCCATGAATGATGTCCTCCACAAGCTCCTTCATGGAACTCCTTCGCTATATGTTGAGCTTCGCTTTCCAGAAGACAATTCAGCAGTATTCCCCCAGGGTCTCTCCAATAAAGATATTGTTCTATGATGCAAAATTTCACAGCCTTGAGTTTCACGGATCTAGCTATTTTTTTGCTTATCCCTGCAGGAGGTTGTAAATTCTGCAATACAAAAATAATGTCAGCATACCAAGGAGAGGCTTTACCTGCATCTCCACCTCTACTTGATCAGATTGACCAGCTATAAAATTAAGCTACAGAGAGTCACAATGGGAATCCGTCATCATTTTAGCTAAACCTTTCCCTTCGATCAATTTCGTGGGCTTAATTTCTATGTCGTATTCTAGAAGCACTGCAATCCATTTAGCTCTCTTTCCCTCCAGATCCAGCTGTGTAAGTATGCTTTTCACCACGCTACTGGGTACATAGGCAATTATGTGGGAATGGAAGAGGTAGATTCTAAAATATTTCACGGACTTAACCAAAGTGTAAGCTTTTTTTTCCATTATATTATATTTGAATTCTCCATCCCTCAATATTTTACTGAAGAATGCTATAGGTTGTTCTTCACCCCGATCATTTTTCTGCAGCAACACTGCCGCCACAGTATGCTCTGAAGCATATGAGAACACTAAGAAATCTTTCTCTAAATCTGGACTGACCAGTACAGGAGCCTCTGAAATGGCATGTTTTATATATTTGAAAGCCTTCTTAGCTTTCACCGTCCGTTTGATTTCGTGATATTTCCTCAACATATAAGTAATGTCCATCAGGATTTCGACGAAGCTAGGGATGAATCTCCTCAAGAAATTTACTTGACTGATGAAAGACTGTATCTCCTTCTTGCTCCTCGGTTCCTCTATTCTCAAGATTCCCTGTTGGGGCTCTAGTTTTAACGACCCTAGAAGTTGGTAACTCCGCGGTTTTGGGGAAAGCTTGTAAGTGGAGTTACAGCCCAAAATAGTCTTAAGGGTGTCGAGGTTGAGTAAAAGACTTCTGTTGTAATAAACCCATGGTTTAAGTCCATGGTTTAGGGTTTGGGATACCCATGGTTTAAGACCATGGTTTTGTAATAGTGCGCTGTATAAATATGAACTTGTGTAAAGAAGTGAGGTTAGGTTTTTGAATGTAAGAAAGTTAAGGCAAAGTGAAGGCTATTTTGTAAGTGAAGGATAAGTCACAGCTGAGTGCGTGGACGACCTCTGCAGCTGTGTGCGCAGAGGGTTTGTAAGTGATAAATAAATCTGCAGCTGTGTGCGCAAAGGCCTGTTGTTGTGTGTGCGGCTTTGAAGACTGAAGGGATCTGCAGCTGAGTGCGCAGATCAGAACTATGATTTTGTAGAAAAGTTGAATAAAACACAGTTCTGTGGACGTAACCCCTACACTGGGGGTGAACCACGTTATATCTGGTGTTGTGGTTCTTTGTGTTATTGTTTTTATGTTCTTGTATGCATTAATAATTAGATAAATATGATAAGTAAGATCACTACTAATAAGTAGCTTCGCTGTGAATTCCCAGTAACGGGTTAAGCAAGTCACTGTTTGTTTATTTATCTGCGAAGTTGCATATATATGAATGTCAGAGCTCTGTGGTTATTGATTATAAATTATTAAAGGCTAAGGTACAGTAATATCCCTCTCTGCTTGCAGAAACCTAATTCTACGGCACCCCATAGCTGTTTCGGGTGAGACTGCAACCTGTTCGCAGGTTGTTTCTGAAAGGGCCAACACTGTGGGTCTTTTGTTGGTGCGAAGCTAAAGGTATAAAACCCAGGTCTGCCCTATAGCCCAACAAAGTGGTTCCGTTGCCGGTTGAACTCAGTATCTGCGCAAGAGGGTTTTACGTCGTACCTCGAGGGCTATGTTCTGGAGACCCTCTGTGAAAGAAATCGGTGATTGGCTAGATGAGACTTATCTGAAATTTGCTGAGCAAGAGAAAAAATATCCGTGTCGTAGCGCAAGCGACTTTTTACAAAGGTATGTTTTTTGTGATGTTTATGAAATTTTCTTTGGTAGTGTCCACATAGAGTTGCACCAGTGGGTATCCAGGTTGGCCGAGCGAAGGACGAACTTCCGTGGAGGTCAATTTCCTGCTTGGACCCCCGCCAGAATCAACTTGTTGAAAAGAGTAAACAACGGGATCTCTCGCGCTGTTGATTTCTGGACGACGCGAACCCTTGAGGCATTCGTGACGGAGTTCGCTATTAACATGAGTACTTCCTTTAGTGAAGCGGAGCAACAATTCTTCAAAGGTCCAAGGGGTAAGTTTTTAAATTCATTTGGTCTCCGGATTAAGATGCTATTAGCTGAAAAAGGAATATTGCGTATTGAATCAGACTGTTAGATTGTGTATTACTAACCTATGTTTGCAAGTGAAAACACCTTCGATGAGCAAAGTGAGTTGCTGCGAAGTGGCAAAAGGTACAAGAGAACTTTTGAGGCATCTACCCTAGGTCAGGATACCAAGTCTATCCCTTTCAGTCCAGCAGCCTCAGAACCCGAAGCAATCCCTTCTATTGGAAACCCCCCGGTAACCCCGCAGCGTCGATCTGTTACCCCTGAGAATCCGTCGCAAACTGAAAGTAACCCTAGTACCAGTACTCCTATCACAGGCCGATCTACCCCAGTAAGTCCCCCCCCCGCCTACTTCCTGTCCCCCTCCAACCCCCCCTATATCTACTATGGCCCACATGACTAATGATATTAAGCTCCCTGTTTTCAAAGGAACTGGATCAGAGGATCTAGAACAGTTCTAGTTTTTATGTGAGGCGGTGTGGACTGCTAAGAACATTACAGACCCAGTTGTAAAAACCACGTAGCTCATCACTTCTTTCAGGGACCGGGCTTTGACCTAGTTCATGAAATTCTCTAGTACTCAGAACCCCGCCCTAGATGATATCAAAGCAGCAATCATCAAAGAGTTTAAGAAGCCCAAATCAGAGTCGTAGTGTATCACTGAGTTAAAGGAGATCCAACAAAAGCAAGGTGAATCAGTGTGGGACTTTGATCAGAGGTTCAAAGTTCTACTAGACCAAGTCATTTTCACAATTGGACCAGCGCAGCACAAGGAATGGTTTATTGCCGCATTGCTACCGCATCTCAGAACTCCACTCATGCAACAGAAGGTTGCTGACCAGCAGGAAGCTCTCGAAATCGCGATGAAACTTGAGACCGCACCTGTTAGAGACAATCCTAGTATTGTTCAAATCCAAGCGTAGTTGGCAGCCATGGCCCTGGAGCTCTGCGACATGAAGACAGGAACAATGTCGGACCGAAGTTCATGACAAGGATTAGTGTCCTCTGGTAAGAAATTACCTGAATACGGGTGCGCCAAACCCTTTTCCACCGCAAGTTCTATATTGCGAGCTTTGCAGAATAACAGGTCAGCATCAACCTGAAGACTGCCATCTGCTACAAAGGTATGGACAAGGATCGCAGAACCCCTGTTGTATATTCTGTAAGTCTGTAGGACATAATGAAGTTGAGTGTCGCACCTATGATGCCTATCAGATACAAAATGAAGCACAGAGAAATGATGGTTATGGTTACCACGGTGGTGCATCCGGTAGAGGTGCTTTTGGAGGACGTGGTCGTGGTGGTATGGCAGGAAGAGGCAGAGGCCAGATTGTGTGCTACAACTGTAACCAAGCCGGGCATCTCACCCGCGACTGTCAAAACCCAAATACGACATGTCGCTATTGCCAAGCAGTAGATCATGTGATCGAACAGTGCCCGTAGCTAATAGCTAAGATTCAGGCCAGAAACAGTATTCCTACCCAGAATATCCAGATGATCTCCATCGAGCCACGACCTGCCGCAACCATTAATGTTGTTACATGGAGTGGAGCTACGACACACATACAGAATACGGAGAAACGGCTTGGCGAGCCTTGCGTTCGTAAATCCCCCGATAAAATCCCAGCATTTGATATCGAAAGAGAAAAAGAGACATTCATGGAAGACAAGAAAGATTTTGCTGATCCTACTACACCAGTTGCACTTGCGCAACCACCTCCGCCGCTGGTGCAGCTGCAAGGAGCTTCGATGGACAAAGTAAGTACACTGTCCTCCTTTTTACAGAGTTTCCTGAAACTCTTAAGAAATCAGAATGCTTTAAATGAGCTGCAGAAAGTCATTGCTTCCTGCGAACCTCAGCAAAGATGTGGTCGGGACAAAACTATTAATAGAGTTAGAAGGACTGGCAGGGAAATGAGATTGAATGCTCAAGTAGGAGAATATGATATGACTGATGTCATTTTGGATCTAGGATCAGAAGTCAATGTTCTAACCAAGCAAACCTGGGAGCAAATGGGGAAACCTGCCCTTTCCTAGTCTCCTATACAGTTGAAGTTAGCCAATCAGCAAAGGATTGTGCCCCTAGGGAGATTCCTTAGTGTCCCAATCGATATTGATGGGGTCAGCACTTTAGCCGACTTCGAATTTATTGAGATCATTGATGATAGTAACCCCTACCCAGCCCTGTTAGGAATTGAATGGGCAATGGAAAATGCCGCATTCATTAACCCTAAGAAGAGACAAATGACCTTCGAAGGGAAAGATTTGAGAGTCATCGTACCCCTGGACCCCTCACAAGGATAAAGGTACACAGAACCACTACGAGACGAAGATCGGGATGACCTGGAGCACATCTATAACATTACAGCTAAAGAAGAAGATTATGTCGATCCTACGGCCGAAGGTATTTTGGATTGGCAGTGTGACAGTTCCTGTATGACAGACTCCGATGATGGGTTAGAGAACTGGAAGAATAGACTCCATGAGCTGCATGGACATAGATGCGCTAGAATTACCAAGTCTCTCAGATGGCTTGGTACTCAGCACAGTGCCCTCCCTATTTTCGATGGGTTATCAAATCCAGAGCAGTTCATTGGAAAATTCTCAGAACAAGTACCAGACTCACAGAGACTAGAGACCCTGGATTCAGCATTCAAGGCCACAGCAGCCAGATGGTGGAACAGCCATAAGAAAAATATTCCTAATTGGGAAACTTGTCAGAAGCTCCTTCGCCTGAGATTCAGGGACCAACCCCAGGAGCTGCAAAGCAAGTTTGATGGAAAGTCTAGCTCCCAAGAAAATTTGGAAAAATGCTACGAGGCGTGGAAGCATGTACCTCAGGAAGAATGGGTACATAGATTTTTGCATAGTCTGGAGCCAATAGCAAGGAACTGGTACGCAGAGGCTGAGCTTCGCCGGGATACTATAAGTTGGAATTGCCTTATTGATAGTTTTGTACTTACCTTTTCCACTATTGAAGTTTGTCCAGCTTTAGATGGAGCTATCAGGTTAATCCACACTAAGGTATTTGATGATCAAGAGGTAGAAGAATACCGACCTGACTGGTAGACACAAGAAGCTCATGCCGTGGAATGCTATAACCTTGCAATTGACGAGGATGAGGATCCACGCAATATCGATATTCCTGAATCAGAAGGACACTGCGAAGTACAAGGACCAGTGGTCAAAGCAACGAAAGTGACCCAGCTTCTGAAGACGCGGACCATCAACATTGGATCAGAAGACCATCCTAAGTATGCTACCATTGGATATTATTGGGATGATGAGATGGTAAGCAAAGTGACCCAACTTCTCCATGAATATCAGGACTTGTTCCCGACAAAGTTCTCAAAGATGAAAGGTATTCTGGGGGATATCGGCGTGATAAAAATCCCACTGAAACCTGATGCGAAGCCTGTGAAACAGCGTCCTTATAGGTTGAACCCTAAGTATAAGGAAAAAGTTCAGCTGGAGCTGGATAAGATGCTCGCTGCATGAATCATTGAACCTGTTGAAGAATCTGAGTGGGTCAGTCCTATGGTGGTGCCAGAGAAGAAGACTAAAGGGGAGATCTGAATTTGTGTTGATCTAAGGAAGTTGAATGATGCTTGTCTACATGATCCCTTCCCCACCCCTTTTATGGACGAAGTGCTTGACAATGTTGGGGGTCAAGAGGTGTACTCTTTTACTGATGGATTTTTAGGTTACCATCAGATTAGAATTGCTCTAGAGGATCGACATAAGACAACTTTTGCTACAGAAATGGGGTCCTTTCAGTATACAGTTATGCCTTTTGGGTTAAATAATGCCCCTGCTATGTTTTCTAGGGTAGTCATCGCCGCATGTAAAGAATTTATACATAAATTCCTCGAAGTATATTTTGATGATTGGACTATCTTTGGGCTAGTAAAATATCATATAACTATTTTAAGACTTATGTTGGATAAGTGTAGACAGCACCAGATCTCCTTGAACTTGAAAAAGTGCATCTTTTGTGCACTATTTGGCATTCTACTTGGACACATTGTATGTAAGCAAGGATTGATGATGGATCCTGCAAAGATAGCTATTATAGTGAACCTTCCACCTCCGAACTCCGTTAAACAACTTCGCACTACCCTTGGTCACACTGGCTATTACAGGAAATTCATCCGAAACTATGCCCAGATCACCACCCCGATGGAAAGGCAGCTGAAGAAAGATATTAAGTTTGAATGGACACCTGAGTGCCAAGAAATCCTGGATGTGCTAAAAGAAAAAATGGTCACTGCCCCTATCTTAGTATTCCCTGACTGGAATAAGGAATTCCATGTACACGTTGATGCATCCTCCATTGCTTTGGGTACTGCCTTGGCTCAATCTGGTGAGGGTAATATCGATCACCCTATTGATTTTGCAAGCAGAAAATTGTCCACAGCAGAGAAAAAGTATACTACAATAGAACGCGAAGGTCTCGCTATGGTGTATGCACTACAGAAGTTTCGACATTATCTGCTAGGATCTCACTTTAAAATGTTTACTGACCACTCTGCTTTGAAGTATTTGGTTAACAAGCCTATACTAGGTGGAAGGATATGCAGATGGCTAATTCTATTTCAGGAGTATGATTTTGAGATCATAGTTAAGCCTGGAAGACTTAACCTAGGACCTGACCACTTGTCGAGGCTCGAGTCAGGAAAAGAACCTACCAGTTTGGACGAAAGTCTTCCTGATTCCCAGTTGTTTGCTATCCATATGATTGATGAGTACTTTCAGGATATTGTTTAGTATTTGTCTACAAATTTTCCACCCACTGAGATGACCACACAGCAAAAGAAGCAGTTGGTGGTTCGTGCAGCGGACTTCACCTTAATAGCAGGACAGCTGTATAAAATGGGACTAGATGAAATACTGCGCAGATGTGTCTTGGAGCATGAGAAGCCACTGATTTTGGCTGAGGCACACTCTGGCCCCGCAAGAGGTCATTATGCAAGAAAAGCCACGACACAGAAGATTTTGACAGCCGAATTGTGGTGGCCTATGCTTCAAAAGGATGCAAGAGAATATTGCCACAGCAGCGACATCTGTCAAAGAACAGGCAAACCATCCAGAAGGGATGAGATGCCTCTAGTCCCGCAGGTAAATTTACAAGAATTTGACAAATGGGAAATTGATTTTGTTGGCCCTATCAATCCCCCTGCGAAGAAGTCAGGAGCACGATACATTATTACAGCGACTGATTACCTTACCCGCTGGGCCGAAGCTCAACCAATCAAGACTTGTAGCGCTGCTGTAGCTGCGAAGTTCCTCTTCGACAACATCTTGTCCAGATTTGGGTGTCCTAGAATTCTTATGGGTGATAAAGGATCACATTTTCTAAACAAGACTATTGAAGTATTGACTGAAGAATTCCAGGTTTATCACCAGAAGAGTACTTCCTATCATCCACAAGCAAATGGAACTGTTGAAGCTTTTAACAAGATCCTTGAACATGCTCTGACGAAGATTTGTAATGTTAACAGAAATGACTGGGATCTTAGAATTCCAGCAGTCCTCTGGGCATATAGAACTACCTGCAAAAAATTGACAGGACATACACCTTTTAGGTTGGTTTATGGGCAAGAAGCAGTCATTCCAATGGAGTATATTGTTCCTAGCCTTAGAATATCCGCTTTTACAGAGATGGATGACCCAGCTAGAGTGACAGCAAGGCTGACAAAGATACTAGAACTGGAAGAGGACAGATTTATTGCAGGGTTCCAACAGCAAGTGCAGAAGGCCCAAGAAAAAGCATGGCATGATAGACACATCAAGAAGAAGCAGTTTCAGCAGGGTGATCTTGTGCTCTTATACGACAGCAAATTCATGAAATTCCCAGGCAAGTTCAAGACACATTGGAAGGGATCGTACATAGTACAGAAAGTTACTGATGGTGACGCAGTTCAGCTAGCTAAGTTGAATGGAGAAATTTTACCTTCGATGGTAAATGGCAGTCGTCTGAAGAAGTATAGGGACAAGCCGGGACCTCCTAGTCAGAAGTAGCCCCTAGAAGAATAGTTTAACTCCCAAGAACAGTTGAAACTTGGGTGCTGCATGGGGTAGTAAGTATTGAGGGTTAATATTGTGTCGCAGTTTCGGGTAGTTGTTATGTCGAAGGTTCAAGGTCTGTCGCAGCCTAAAATGTGATGGATGGGACAAAATGGATTTGGCAACGCCGGCACGAGAACTGCTCTCCATACCTGTAATAATGAGATTTTGGAGGAAAATCTAGCTCCGTGTGGACAAGATTTCCGGCATTCCATCAAATTTGGTGTCATTAATGCACCATGATGACACATTCTGTTACGAGATTCTATAAAACACTGCATCAGCCTGCGACTCCTGCATTAAGCACTTCTTTGAGTTGTTCAGTTGGAACCATGTCAAACAATTGTGAAGTCCAGAAGTTAGTACGAGAGTTCAAAGAGAGAGGGTTGCAGAACCTTCTGCGCAATTCACCAGTACAGTCCTATCCGGCTAAGGTACAAAGGAAGGCAGAAGTTTGCTCTAAACTGGATGAAGGTAGGTAGAAGTTCGCTCTAACATGGAGCGAGGAAGGGCACAAGGCCTCATAGCAAGACTCTGGAGATTCTCGCCATGTATCCTCCTGGTTTGAAAAAACCAAGGCAGCTGTTTGCCTTATGCAGCTTGACACGTAATTCTGGGGACCCTTAGTTGTGGATGGTCAAGTAAACGGCAAACAGAGTGAAGGGTGGGGTTGTAGATGGATCCAGAAGACCGTCCTCAGCATAAATAGCATGAAGGAAGGAAGCGAGCAGCCGACAGCAGTAGAAGGGGCGTCCACAAGCAGCGTACTATGTCTTCGCCGACAACGTCTATCACCAGCCCAGTAGATGAGTGTCCCGAGAAGGGACACTGGTCAGTCTTAGGGGCCTGTTGGGGCTCCATTGTTAACGACCCTAGAAGTTGGTAACTCCGTGGTTTTGGGGAAAGCTTGTAAGTGGAGTTACAGCCCAAAATAGTCTTAGGGGCGTCAGGGTTGAGTAAAAGACTTCTGTTGTAATAAACCCATGGTTTAATTCCAGGTTTAGGGTTTGGGATACCCATGGTTTAAGACCATGGTTTTGTAATAGTGCGCTGTATAAATATGCACTTGTGTAAAGAAGTGAGGTTAGGTTTTTGAATGTAAGAAAGTTAAGGCAAAGCGAAGGCTATTTTGTAAGTGAAGGATAAGTCCCAGCTGAGTCCGTGGATGACCTCTGCAGCTGTGTGTGCAGAGGGTTTGTAAGTGATAAATAAATCTGCAGCTGTGTGCGCAGAGGCCTGCTGCTGTGTGCACGGCTTTGAGGATTGAAGGGATCTGCAGCTGAGTGCGTAGATCAGAACTGTGATTTTGTAGAAAAGTTGAATAAAACACAGTTCTGTGGACGTAACCCCTACACTGGGGGTGAACCACATTATATCTGGTGTTGTGGTTCTTGTGTGATTTTTGTTATGTTCTTTTATGCATTGATAAGTATAGATAAATCTGATAAGTAAGATCGTTGTTTGAGAAATAGCTTCGATGTGCATTCCCAGTAAGGGTTAACCAAGTCACGGTGTTATTTAACTGCGAAGATATATATATATATGTGAATGATTAAACTCTGTGTTAATTGATTATAAATTGATAAAAGCTAAAGATACAGTAATCTCCCTCTTCTACTTGCAGAAACCTGATTCTGTGGCATCCCATAGCTATTTCGGGTGAGACTGCAACCTGTTCGCAGGTTGTTGCCGAAAGGGCCAACACTGTGGGTCTTTTTTTGGTGTGAAGCTAAAGGTATAAAACTTGGGTCTTCCCTATAGCCCAACATTCCCTTTACCCTATCTGGATCGATCATGATTCCTTGCTTCGAAATGATGTGCCCCAGCAACTTTCCTTCTTCTAGAGCGAAGTTGGACTTTCTAGGGTTTAATGAGATGCCATACTTCCTGTACTTAATGAAAACCCTTTCTAAATGCCTGATATGATCTTTATCCCACCTGCAGTATACATTAATGTCATCCATGTAAATCACCACAAATTTGCCCCTTTCATCTGCAAAAGCAATATCCATGGCACGTTGGAAAGTTTCTCTAGCATTCATTAATCTAAACGGCATCTTTGCGTACATGAATGTACCCCAAGGTGTGGTGAAAGCATTTTTTTCTTGGTCTTCAGGTAGCACCTTCACTTGATTGTAACCAGAAAAACCATCCATAGTGGATATTATTTCTGAGCCCACCACCCTCTGCAGGATTTGGTCCATCTTCGGCAATGGGTAATTGTCTTTCAAAGAAACTTTATTTAAGTTTCTGAAATCTACACATAACCTTATCTCCCCATTCTTTTTTCGAACAGGGACCAAATTGGTTACCCATATTGAAAACCTCAAAGTCACAATTATTTTTGCATTAAACAACCTTTTTACTTCCTTTTCAATAATGGGTACTAGCTTTCGATTGATCCTCTTGGGTTTCTGCCTGAATGGTTTCTCCCCGGGTTTAATCGGGATAGTATGTTGTATGATGGAAGTGTCATATTCTTTGAGATCTTCATAACTCCACGCAAACACATCCGTGTATTTATTCATCAGTTTCACATACCCTTATTTTTATTCAGCGGGAATTTTCTTCAACAACTTTATAATTTTTGGGTTACTTTCAGTGCCAATATTTATATCTTCGACGGTGTCTGCGGCAGGATCGACCTTCGGATCTCTGGCTACCTCATTCTGGTCAAAAAGGGACTCTAAGGGGATCAAAATTCTGGGAATATGATTGCTTTTCAACTGGACTATATCCCTGCCTCCCAAAGAGTCTTTCAGTTTCCCTACTCCAGCGGCCTCTTCCTCTTCCTCTTTAGCGTTTAGGAAATTCTCGGATTCGGCATCATCCTCATCTATGCGGGTGTTTACAAACTCACTGGACAACTCCAGAAATCTCTTGATCTGCATATCATCTTCGAAAACTTTCCAATATCTAGTGTTTTTTGGTATAGAAGGTCTATTCACAATATCTACTTTATATTTCCTCTTGCCTGCTGTAGGGGCCTCAAACTTCTCGGCTGCAGTTGCCAGAGAGTCTGCCGCCGTATTCTCATACCTAGGGATCACTTGTGCTATATGGTTAGTGAAATAATTCCTGAACATGTCCCATGGCTCATTCTAGTAAGCTCTCATTCTTGGATGTCTAGTTTGGTAGCTGTCATTCACCTGATTCACTACAAGCTTTGAATCTCCAAAAATTTGGACCCTTTTAGCTCCTAAATCCTTTAGCGCATGCAGGCCCAGCAACAATGCCTCATACTCTGCTACATTGTTAGTGCATTCAAAAACCAACTTGTAAGAATAAGCTTCGGTATCTCTAATGGGGGAGATTATGTACACACCTGCACCTACAGCACCCACTTTAGCCACCGAGCCCTCAAAATACATCTTCCACAGTCCTTCATCCTTCTGCTTTCTTTCTAAATCTTCCAGTTTGCTAGTCTCTCCTTTATCCCTTTTACCTTTCCGTGGCACAGCAACTTTTGAGTTAAAAGGATACATATCATTGAAGAAGATAAATGAGCCTAAGTCTGTGTCGACAGTATAACCATGATGGATGCTAGGCCGAGCCTGACTACTCACGACATAAGGCAATCTTTTCTCACTATATAACCTTTTGTTTTCATTCCAAATAGGAATTGTTGCATAGGACATGTCCATTTGCAGGCTACCCTTCAGCTTTGAATTCCAAGACCTTGATAGCAAATTACCAAAATTGGGGGGAATATCGGCCACAATAACATCCATGACCACAATTTTATATGGCATTTTATTTAAAGATACCACCATGTCTTTGATCAACCCCAGACATTTTACCCTTTTAGAATCAAAGGAATTCAGGTCTTTATAAGGTCTTGTAATCTCCAATCCCAGACTCTCCACCACTCCCTTTGGACTCAGATTATGTGAGGCTCCTGAATCCAACATAGCGTTGTGTAACACCATTTCATGCACATTCAAGCTCATATAAAAGGGTGGCACCTCCTCATCTTCACTATCCATGTTGTCAATCTTAGATCCCAGAATAATAGTAGGGTTGTCTTCAGTCAACTCTAAGATATATGGATGAGATTCTCCTTGATTTGCAATCATCCTCGTTATAGTGTCCTTATATTCCTGATTCCTCAATAATTCATTGAAAGCGATTGAAACCTTCGGCTTAGCAAGCTCGCTTTGGAAATTAAGCATGGGAGAGGTTTTGCCCAGCTCCACAGGTGATGTTTGCTCCAGCTCCCTCACATTACCAATCCCTTTTTCCACTTCCCTAGATGCTACCGGCTCCTTTCGTTTCTCATTTCCTTTTCCTAGGCCGGTATGACTACTAGAAAGTTGGTTTGGGTTTAACCCCCCTTTGTTTATAACAATGCCTCTGCTTCTTAACTTGATCTTCCTGACATCGTCTATAGCATGCATATACCCCTTATGATATTGCTCCAATTCCTTTGTCAGGGCCTTATCATCCACTTGTGTGAACATGTTATGTTCCTCCTCAGTCAAGTATATTTCGGAGTCTAAATTGCTGAAATGATGGATCTGATCTTCGATAGACTCTGCCTCATCTTCGGCAGCCACATAGTTTTCAGGGAAAGGAGGCCTAATTGGCTGCTCTTCTTGGTTCCTTGGATTCCTCACATCCCTTAGTCTATTTGGTTGGAGTAGGAGAAGAACCGGCCTCCTAAAGTTGGGATTCCTTATCTGAGGTTCATTTTGCTCTCAGTTTGTTGGCTTGGCCTCCACTGTTAACCAGTCCATTAATTTTTCCATAGTTTTGACCATCATTTCAAATTTTACATCACTGGATGAAGAAGTAGAAGTGGTGGGGTGCGTCTCTTCTCTACCTTTCCTTTTTTCTACCTTCGCCCTCGGTTTTATTTTTCCACATGCCATCATATTGGCCTCTACTTCTAGGGCGTTAGTGAACATGGTCGGGAGGGTTTTTGAATTTCTTTCTCTTAATAACAAAGCAAAATAATTATCAAACGCATCAATGTAATGAAGTTTAGCTGCTCCGGGTGAAGGTTTGATGTCAGCAAGTATCAAGTTGTAGACTCTCATGAATCTGCTTGAAAACTCATGGACAGACTCAAAACCTCCTTTCTTGAGATTGTTGTATTGAGATAGGACCTGCAACAGGCTTTGTTTATCGTCCCATATTTCTAGAAATATGGTTTGAAAACCAGTAAAACTGTGGATAGACCTAGGTGGCAAATATTTGTACCACTTCTTGGCTTCCCTAGACAAACTTTGAGCGAACAGCCTCATCTTGACATCTTCATCATCCACCTCTTCTAGGTCAATGAAATCATCAAATTTACCCACATGGTATCTCATTGAGACATTCCCCTCCCCGTCGTAGAGTGCAATTATTTGGGCGTACTTCAATGGGAGGTCATGCAAAACTAGAGGTAGGGATAGTGAGGCAAATATAGCAGCAGCCATCGGGGTCGGTCGATTGGGAGCATACTGGGGGTTAGGTAACTAGGTGTTCTGAAAAATAGGAGCTATCTCTTCAGCTTTCGCTGAGGTCTCTAGTTTTAGCCGCAAAGAATCAAGCAAATAGGATTACAGTATACTAGAGCTAACCCCAACTTTCCTTAGGTCAGATTCAGACTTAGATTTGGTTAGTAGTCTTTCATCTCTAACTCCCCATTCGGATTCCGCTATGTCGTACAAATCTTGAGATGATGATGTACCAAACAACGGAAAATTCACTTTCTCTTTATTTCTATCTCTAAGTAATTTTTCTGTATTTTCCATACATTGCAAAGTTTCGGGATCAGGTTTATTTCTCATGTGGATCCTTCTGGAAGCCAGGATACCTAGTGTGATACTAGTAGAAGCGGGTGTGGAGTCACCAGGACAAATATAAAACCTTCTTGCAAATGCAGAAATTTCTGTTAGCCCTCAGAAATCTCTTCCTTGAAATCGTGCAATTCTTGTCACTCCTGCGGGGATAATCTTCAACTTGTCCCCGACAACGGTGCCAGTTTGTTAGCACTGGAATTGAGCCAAAGGTTGCAGAAGGCCCGCTCCCATGTAACAGCAAAACCACTTTCTAAGAGAGAACTGGTCTTCTGCTCTTCCGAGAGGGATCTCTCACCAAATATTAACAATGCCAAATATGTACAAGTGAAAATATAAATTGTTTGTGAAATTGGTTGAAACAAGACATATAACCATTGGGAAATGGAGTCAAGAAGTGTAACAGAAATGAACAGAACTTATGCAGATGATTTAAACACAGAGGCAAGGTAGTCATTCAATCACAGTCAAATTATACTTGTCTGGTGGAAAATAAGAACACGAACATACCATCAACACAGAGCATTGGAAAATTAATTCTGTATTAACTTTAGAAGAAAGATTTAGTGGATATCTGAAACAACAGACGGAGCATAGCATGTATGAATTCCAAACTGTTATACACTTATTTCAGACATGAAAGAAAACATAATGGAAGAGATAAACTGGAAAAACATTCACATGAGAAAGGAAGCAACAGACTGTAATACAAACAACACATGAATCCCTGTGTAAAATGCCGACCTCGGCTCTGCAACTTTATTAAAATACTCTTGAAAGCATACATTGCAAAATTACATCGGTTCCAACCTTTTCTCCCTCTTCAGGAGATATATTTATACTATTTTGGACTTTCCCAATCCGAGGTTCGGGAATCAAAACTTGTTACAACTGAAAAACAACTTCTAACAAAATCTTAGGTGACACATTGGCCACAATTTACATAAAAACTGAAAAATGGAATATGGATTGCAGGAGAAAATATGCATGAGAGTCTTCCATGCTTCCATCTGGCGAGTTATAGCTGTACAGAGTTTCGAGAGAGGTGACCATTGGAAAGGGCATTCCCACGGAGAAAACTTCCCTCGTACTATCATTGTCACTTCCATGGATGCGTTTTGAGTTTGGCCGACCCGTATTGTTGAATGAATCTCCATAGGTCAGGACCAAGCAGAGTTGCAACTGCCATGTCAAATTCTTGCACTTTGAGCTCCATCGTTTTCGGGTACGAAGTCTCAAGGACTTCGGTACAGGTGGCTTTAAAATCAAAAAACAATTCAAATTCACTGGCCAGCTTATCAAAAACAATCTTTCCTGACAATGATTCTTGCATATCTCCAAACTTGTTGTTGTCTAATCGACAATGAACCAAACACTCCCGATACTCCTTTTGGGACAATAAAGGACCCTTCTCTTCCAAGAAGAAAGGGATCCCTCTTCCTACCAGTGGTTTGAATAGCCTGAAAACCTCCTTGAATTTGTGCTCAATAACCTCTATTTTGGCTTGTACCATCTCCAACATCCTGTGCTTAGCAATTACCTTTATAGCCCTGGAGACAATAGCAACCCTGTTTTGGATACCATACAGATTGGCCAAATCATCTGACAAGGAGCTTAGGAAAGCAACGACATTTTTCGTTATTGCCACAAGTCTTTTATGCACTTCCCCTAATACTGTCAGGACCTTTTTCTTGGCCTCTATCATAGTGTTTTCCCGGTATTCAATGAAATCTATATAAGGTCGGAACTTGTCAGCCTCTATAATGATCTAATCCTATATCAAATGTCTAGCGCCTTGCAAGGAAAATTTACCAACCACCTGCTAGCTTAACTTGGCATTTTGTTGAGTCAGTCCTTGGCATGTCTCTTCCATATTTTCCTTTTCTTGTCTCTCCTCGCGTTTTTCCTTTTCTAGTTCCTCGATCGGATGCTTTAACTTAACAAGATATGTATCTTTCAAGCCTATCTGGGATGTTTCTCTAGAAAGAGAACTAGTGTCTATCTCTCCAGCTACACCTACGGACTGAATTGCACTCTCAGCACTCCTTCCTTGAAGCTCCCTTTCTTTTATTGCTAATATGGATTTTAATTCTGCTTCACTTTCTTTCAAAAATTGGATGTCTTCTCCCCACTGCCTTTCCTTTTCTTCGAGCTTTAGCAGCTTGGCTTTGTAGTTGATAAGCTCAGCGTTCAATGTCTCTTTCTCTTTTTCAAAATCAGCCAACTCTTCTATCTGAGCAAGCTGGGTAGCAGGGATTTTCAACTTCCTTTTAAGTGTCTGGATCTCTTTCTCCTTATCATCGAGCAATTTCTGAGCCAAAACTCCCTTATATGTCGATCCCTCTATTTGTATTGCTTCATTTTGCAATTGTTGATTTGGGCCTTGAGGGCTTTGTTCTCCACTCTTAGCTTTCTCAAAAGATTCAAAGTCTTTGTTTTACTTTCCTCTAGCTTGGACATCTATATGGTGGCCTTAAGCAGTCTAGCATTCAATATATCCCCAGTTTTTTGTTGAGGTGTATTATGTCAGTAGTGGGAACCTTTGAGAGGTTCACATTAACCTGTGACACTTTATTTCCCATCGCCAAAGCTAAGCTGAGGGTGTAAGTGGAATGATCCCTTACAATTTTTAATGCCACATTTGGGTAAGGAAACTGCATTGCCTTGCTATATAGCTCTTCTGTCTCTTTGAAAGTTTTATCAGCCCTTTCCCAGTAAGAGCCTAGCCAGTCTTCTTTGCATGCATGCATGTTTGAAGTCTGCCCGTCAAATACATATTCTTGGATTTGTAATTTGGCTGCCTCGAGCTCTTCTTGTTTCTGTTTTTTCTCCATATTCTTCTTCTTCATATGTCCCTTTGTATTGCCCTTTTCAACCTGCACTAATTGTTGCCCCTGTTCTATTTTTTTCCTTTTGGGGATGCTGGCCGTGTCCACCTCTTCAGTATCCATAGGCTCCAGACCCCCTCTTTTCACTGAACTCGCTAAATAGCTAACCAATGATGAGACATCCCCGGCTATTGTAACTATTTTATCCAATTATCTTTGGGGAGAAGCTATTCGTAGCATGTGTGAGCCAGTGCTTCGTTCTATGCTAGTGTCCATCGGGGCAGGATTAGGGAAATCATCCCAGTTTGCTGCTTCCCTGAGTCTGAGTATTTCAGTGTGTTCAAAAGGCTTGCACTTGTGAGCCTTCCTCCTTTTGGAAATTATTTGATGAGGGTCATAGTTTACCGCTTGTTCCAGAGAAAGCCCCATGCCCCTGATCAAGTTGGTAACTAGTTGCAAAGTAGCTCTGCTCTTAACTGTGTATGGTCCCACTTCCTAGGGACAAATTTGAGCTCTTTTTATAGCTCAAGAAGTGATCTTCCTCAACAGTGAGTCTTTTCCAGATCAATTCCAGGGAGAAAACCCTGGGAGTTAAAAAAGCTAGCAGAATGTAGGGTTGATGCACAAAGTTGTACAATCTTATGGTCGTTTCAAATTCTATCAGGAACCAATTCCCTATATTCTTATTATTTGAAAACTATAGCATTTTACTCATCTCAGGAAACACCCTAGGTAACCTTTCCTGAAAGAAAAGGTCGTATACTTCGGCCATCAATTGGTTCATGAACTTACAATAGTTCGTGGCCATATCAATAGTGATTTCCAATTCAAGTACTTGTATTTCTTCTTCGTTATAAGATATAAGCATCCTCAGCAAAAAGGACTGGAATCTGAACACTTTAGTACCGTGGAAATTCGCTAACTGAGAACGGATGTTCTCGGCTAGGAATTCATCAAACTTAAGATAGCAAGACTGATAAGATTGCTCAGGCAATTCAAGTTCGACCAGACAAGTACTCAAGACAAACAATAGACTCAACAATGACTTTGTGACATAAGCATCGGTATCTAGACCTAAAAACTGACTGTCCAGGGATATACACCACTGAGTTTCTTCATTGAATTGACTAAGGTTGATAGGGTATGACAGGTTGATGGGTTCACCACTGGGTTTTGAGCAGGCCTTCAAGAAGGTTTCTTTACTTTCGTTGGTATATTCTCTGAAGCAACATATAATATTTTCCTCTTGGTAGTTTTGGGATATATGGACAAACTCGTCTGGGATGTGTAGGGTTTTGCGGACGAGGGAATCCTGGACCGAACAAAGGATTTTGGACTTTGACTTATTCATAATGACTTCTTCGGCGACAGAGAAATTGTCTGCACACCATTTGACAAACTCAAGGCAATGGGGGGTTTTTCCGACAAAGAAGAAATGGAAAAAAGATTTAAAAACACTGTAGGTATCTCTACCTCGATCCTTAAGGATTTCCAATTTACCTCTGGCGATTTCAATGGATTCTCCCACCAAGAAGGTATCAAAAATCTCGGCATTCTCATCTACAAGACTTTCCTCTACCCTCCAACATGTGACCTTGGGTTCTACATCATCTCTCACCCCTACCACTTCTACTTCTCCTATCACATACATTTTCAAATAGCACTGAGGAGGTATCAAGGGCCTACCTTTCTTTTTAGCACAGTCTCCTGGTTTGTCCATGCTAGTGCTCTGTATGCGGTTGGGTATTCGGTGGCTTCGAGGCTTCGAAAAAGAAAAACCTTTCCAACTTCACGTGGATCCTTTTATAGCTTTTTACCTAGTGTAACCTTCATGCCCTTCCCAATCAGTTTGCACCGTGGATATTACTCCTTGCAGTCTGAGCCTTTGCTATGTGAGGCCATTTATGCTACATTCTTCCTTACCTCATGCATGTGCAGTTCAACCGTCGATCAAGATCGGCTTTTCTTCACAACTGTTGGTCTAAGTGGACCCTACCACATTTTTCGATGCGAGATTCTAGTCCCCTCCGTGCTAGTTTAGATTGCAAAATAAACCACAACCGCAAGATCTCCCTCCGCTCTTGTAGTGACCGTCGATCTGAGCGACTTGTACCACTTTTTGCGATCCGAAATCGCTACTGCGTCCTTTCTAATCCAGGATGTGAAATCATTTATGACCGTGGATCTTCTTGGATCCCAACCTCAGTCATTTGATTCCTCCACTGTTTAACCTATTTCGCGATTCGAAAAAGTGGCTTTAACTGAGCATGTTCGTCATGCAAAATATTTTGACGCCATTGATCTGCCATCAGATCAATCTTAGCCTTCTATTATGACTCCCATTTAATGCCTTCAACGCATCCGATGTTCTCTGCTTTACACTGCATCTGTGATCCATGGAGTGTCTTTCCGCTTTCAATATTTATTACTCCAGAGTGAGGCTGCCAATCTACGTTGCCCTTTCCTTCATTTCCACCGCGACCTATTCTAGTGGCTGAATGTGATCTCGTATATGCCATCAGCCTCCCTGCAAACTCGAAGGTTTCCTTCCCAACACTTTTCGATAGGATCAGATTTCCCACATATCTCTTATAATCAAATTTTGATAGAGTGTTAACATAATGATCAAGACCTTAGTTATAGTGTTGAAGCCCTTATGCACGATGGAGAATCCCTAGATGGGTTGAGGAAATATTAATGACCCATTATGTGGTCATTTATGTTCTTGTTGGGGTCATGGAACGATTGTATATGATCCTTCCTACCATTATGATGATGATGATGACCTTGATTCCCTTGAAGTCTGTGTATCTCTAGATGGAGGTTGATGATGATGTATGGTCTCTCTTGTGGCCATATGGCATGATGAAACACACCCCTGCATGTGGTTTCTTGGGTCTTGAACCCACACATACGAAGGAGATTTTGGACAGTCTTGATGGCATGATGGAACTTGAAGGTCTTCTTGTGTGGTTGATATGGTTGAAGAATCACATCAAGCCTCTTGTTATGGTGAAGAAGCAATTCCTTGAACCCACACTTGGTGGTTTAATGATCCATGTATTCTTGAAGAAATGGTGAAGATGATGTGTTTTTATGGGGTATTGAAACCCTTGGATATGGTCATAATTGTCATAGTGATAGGGTCCTTGATGAAGCCATTGAAGCTTGATGCACCCTTGGTTTTTGAGGATGTGGAGGACACCCTTGCTTGTGTTGAACTTGATGGTATGTGTACAATCTTACAACAAACCCTAAGAGATATGTGTGGTGCCTTTGATAAATTGTGGACAAACCCTAAAGTTGTGACCATTGAAGAAGACTTGAGCAAAAATAATAAATAAATCACATCTCCCTTAACCTACTCCAAGCATATGTATATACAAACAAGCAAAATGTCAACGTCAAATGTATATACAAACAAGCATTCCCATACTCAAAATGATATCTAACGAAGTGGATGGAAAGCAACCGTTAATATAGATGGACTAAGGTAATGGTGTGGATTGAGGCAGCCTCAGATCCGAGAGTTACAGTTGATGAGGTTTTATCTTGTGGGGTGTAACTTTTTTCTTTTCTTTGCTTCTTACTAAGAGATGACAATCTGTCTATGTCACTTGTTTCAAGGGTCTTCCAAAGATACAAATAGTCCATGGAATTTTTTGATGAATTTTTGTGACAATCCTATCACTAAAATGAACAGTCTTGAATTCTTTCAGAAAACAGTCTAAGGTAGATGACATACCAAGCTTGACCCTGGTTGAAGGAGATACACAATATGGTTCTTGATCTTGTCTAGGGTTCCTCTCAACTAGTAAACATACTAAGTTTGACAGTCCAAATTTGACTTGTTTCAGGTTTTTTCCCAGCATAAACACAATCTAAGTCTTGACTGTGTTTGGGGTCATCTATAATATACATAGACAGTCCAAGTGTAAGAACTTGACATTTTACTACTTGTATAAGGTATGATCACTTGTATACTTGATGATGATGATGCATATATTATGTATACTTGATCCTTTATGATGATGATGTTGATGATGCATACACTATGATGATGATGCATACCCTATGATGATGATGCAAAGTTATACACTGTGGTACAAATCCTTCTTTGCATGGATCATTCAAAGGACCACTTCAAGTAATGATCAAAGAAGTTGATGGTTACATATTGAATTAAATGTTACAGCCTTGTGAGTTGAGAATCTTTAAGTTGATCAGTAACAGTGTTTGAAGTCACTAGAGCTTGAACAAGTACAGAATTTGAATTGAGACAGACCTTTGATGAGACTATGGTGTGACAAAGAAGTCATATGATATGACATGATAGTTTGACTTGGATCTAGAGTATGTGGTAGCAGTGATTTAATGACCTCGTGTTGACAATGACAGAGAAAGATAGAAGATGTCAATGACAAGTTTATTAGAATTATTGTGCCATTAGATCTCCAGGAAATGAGTGCAATTAGATTCTTAATTATGATGCAGTGAAAAGGAATGAATAATACATGCTAAACAAAACAAATCTCACAGGAAATAGACAAGTATTGCTCAGTATAATTACAGTATAAACTTCATTACATACTAGTAGTATACAATGGTAATACATAAAGGAGAATTTGAATCATGAGAGATGAATTCGAATCTACCAACACAATCTGACTATGTGGCTAACTAGAAGTGTCTAAATCCATTAGAGGAAATTTCAACTCAAAATGGGCCTCCTAAAATGAACTAATAAAATAATAGTTAAAATAATAAAATAATATTTATTAATTTTGGAGGAAGAAAAGAAAAAAACTACTTTTTTGTTTGTATTTTTGACATATCTCCCTGTGTTTTTACTCAAATTTCGATCGGGAGAGCTCGTTGGATGCGGAATCAACGAGTACCCACTCGGCATACTTTTGACGGACCTCGTTACCCCAAAAACAAGAAATACCTGAAAAAATGGAACGATGACATCATCATTCCATTTTTTCAGGTATTTCTTGTTTTTGGGGTAACGGGGTCCATCAAAAGTATGCTGAGTGGGTACTCGTTGGATGCGGAATTTAATTCCGCATCCAACGAGCTCTCCTGATCGAAATTTGAGTAAAAACACAGGGAGATATGTCAAAAATACAAACAAAAAAAGTAGTTTTTTTTTATGATATCTATCCCCAAATTTATATTAAAAAAATGTTTAAGACCTATACGGTATTTCAAATTTAAAGCAGTTTCATTGGCTAACACATGATGACATGGAATTTGAATAAAAGTTAAAAGGCCCATTTTGAGTTGAAATTTCCTCTAATGACTATTGGAGTTCATATGGCTAACTCCAGATGTCTAATCCAGTCTCTCAATCAGTTACAATCAATCAAATTAGTCTAACTATAGTTGTAGGTGAGAAGTAGATGAGAACTGGTGCCTTCCCACATGCATCCATGCATAACTGGCACTAATTGAACTGGAGGATATCTAATTGAATGTAACTGAAGCATAACTAAGCTTGACTAGTTACCAACTGCCAATAACTAGAGGTTGGTGTCGGCACTCCCAGTGGGTCCTAAAATGTAAGGATTTGTCTATGAGAAACCTAGATGGATGCACGAAGGTGCAGTCAGTTCTAGTTAGCCTATATTGGTGTTCCCCACACTCTAGTGACTAGTACATGTGGTCCCATTAGGCCAAGTGGATCCAATGGTACTAGTGTACCCAATAATAACTAAATGACTTCTAAGTTAGGCAAATATAATCTAATAGACAGTTTGGACAAGGGAGGATTATAAACCTTAACACCCCCCTGAATCCTAATTTGGACATTTGTGGGCCCTAGAAACAAGGCCAAAAGTCACCCATATACAATCTAAAAGATAAAAAATTGATTCTTAATAAACCGAGAAAATAAGGGAAAACCTCATGGGAAAAAACCCCCCTCAAGATAAGCAGTGAATCAGGAAAACAAGTTTTGATCAACTTTGTGAAAATTTTGTTGCAATTTGCAGCACTATGCAGCAGCAAATGTAGTATCTTGGTTCTTCTATACAGCAGCATCCTGAGACTGTGCATGTGAACCTATGAATCCAAAATAAATGATTATGTCTGGAGGAATATTCCTCTTTGGAAGAATAAGAATATGCTTAACTGAATCAAAAATATAGACAACTGCTAGATGAAAACTGGACCCATGTAGAGCAACTGAAATAAACTGATGAGAGAGAAAAGGTACTTGAGAATTTGAACCATGTGAGGAACACCCAAGTAGATGATATGTTTAAGCCTTGAACATCAAACCATGTGAGTTAAAATCAGCCCCAAGTGTTAGGATAAATTGTCCAGGTGAATGCATAATGTGATCTCCATCTTTACTAGTTCTGTGAGGAGATGAGCATGTGATCAAATAGATAGGTAGAGAAGCCCTGGGACTGTGGAGAGCGAATGCTTGAGCTCCATAATCTAATATAGATTCATAAATAATCAATGATTCATAAATAACCAATGATTCACAAAATAAAATAACATCAAACTCATAACAGGAAACTAACATCAAATCCCCAGTAGCAATTCTGAAGGAGACTTGCGGTACTTGATTTGTCACACCAAAATTGATGAGACCAGCTACAAGCATGATTGAAGGATCTTGGAACTTAAAAATTGCACCAAATAATGGCATATCAGATCCAAATAATATCATATCAGATCCAAATAGGTTTATATCAGATCCAAGAGTGTGCTCCACCGAGATGGTAGATGCGCAATTTTTTTCTTCTACAAAATTCTGAGAATTGGTGCATGCAATCATGTAGGAATTTACTGGAAGCTCTAGATCAATGAGAGTGAATGGATCACTCCTACAATATGATATTGATTCCAAAATATCCATGGTATTACTTATATGCACACAAACAACACCATTAGAGATAGAGAAATTAAATTCCTCTTCATTTTCTGAAACAATCACCGGTAAACGATGCACAAAATTTAAAATAAAAGAATCACTTGATAATTTTTGCATACAATGGAAGGAGAGTTTTTCTTCAAAAAGAGATATTCGAATGTATTCTTCTGGATCAGCCATGTGAAAAGATGAGACTCTCAAATATCTCATAAAATTCTGGAGCAGCAGGAGAAGGAGTCACTCCATGGAGACTTTCTTCAATTCGAATTGACTATGTGGAAGATTTTGCTGCTTCTTCTTCATCTTCAACAAGTTGCTTTGTTGTAGGAGAGGGAACATAGAGTCCATTCTTGAACTCTGCATGTTGTATTTTATATGAACTTTTCTCAATAGCTGGGATTTTAGAGTCATCTCCCATATGACTGCCAGGTCCTCCTGATAGAGTGAAAGTGATGAAGAATTCCCTGAAGGAAACCATTTGGTTGGATGCTCCAGAATCTATCAAGTAGTCCTTCAACGAAGTGAGGACTACCTTCAAGGCATGGAATCTCTCGTGTTCTTCAATCTTCTCTCCATCATCAAACATATCAACACCATGTGGAAGGGAAATATTGTTCTATATAAGGAGAGTTTTCAACTGGTCGAGGGTCTTCTTCATGCACAACTCATCTGGATGAAAACACCTCATACAATAGGGACACATTTTCTTTTCAAACTTTTTCTTCTTCTTGGAGCATGAATATCCTTTCAATATCTTCTAACTCTTTTTAGGCTTCGAATCAAATACTTTAGGCTTCTTCCCCTTATTCCTCCCTTTATCTTGTGCATTGGTAGAGTATGTCACTCGGAGAGCTCGGTTTTTGGAAGTCTAGAGGACTCCCATCTAGACCAACTTCTCTTGCTCATGTATTAAGGACTCTGCAAAGCTATCAAGTGAGGGCATCTCCCAATTTGGAATGGAACCTCTTCCGTAATGGGAGATAGATACAAATACAGAATAATCAGATCCTAGTTTGTTGAGTGTGGAGAGCACATGTTGATCATCCTTTCTTTATATTCCGCAATGTCTACATTGAAGTGAAAGAGACTTGAATTTGGTAAAGAATTGTTGTATGGTCTCGAAACTTCTCGGTTGTAAGGCTATCAACTCTTTCTCCAAAAAGTGTCCCTGAAGCTCATCTTGCTTTCCAAACAAGACTTCAAGCTTCTCCCAAGCTTCTTTGGGAGTCCTCAAATCCTCAAGGTGAAACAGGTGGTCTATGCATATATGAATACATAGAAATCCAAAATCTTCATCTAAGCAGTTCAGAAACTTGTTTTTCTCAGTTAGATGATCAGGCTTAGCCTCTCTTCATCCTGAACAGACCCTTATTGTGCAAGAAAACTTGCATATCTACCCTCCAATCAACATAAATGAAGGTTGTTAGGATCTGGGGTGTAGAAGGTTGAGAATCCATAATTCTCATGTTGATCAGTCAATATCTTCAATCAAGCTACGTAGCACTTGTAGAAAAATCACTACAAAACCAGATCCATTCGCACAATGTTAGAATCAAGCCTTCCCTCTCGACATGTACACTTTCTCAAGGTTCGTCATGCCAGCACTGCCACTCTGAATAAATTCAAAGGAATAAAGGCACTCTTTGTGGGACTCCTGTGGAAACCTAGTTGATTCTAGTGTACAATGGAGAGTAAATAGACTTGAAGCTTTCCTGAGGAGGCTCTGATACAATATTAGAATTATTGTGCCATTAGATATTCAGAAAATGAGTGCAATCAAATTCTTAATTATTATGTAGTGAAAAGGAATGAATAATACACATTGAACAAAACAAATCTCACAGGAAACAGACAAGTATTGCTCAGTATAATTACAATATAAACTTCATTACATCCCAGTAGTATACAATGGTAATACATAAAGGAGAATTCAAATCATGAAAGATGAATTAGAATCTACCAACTCAATTTGACTGCCTGGTTGTCTAGAAGTGTCTAAATCGCTATTGGAGTTCAACTGCCTAAATCTAGATGTCCAATCCAATCTCTTAATCAGTTACAATCAATCAAACCAGTCTAACTATAGTGGTAGGTGAGAAGAAAGTGAGAACTGGCGCCTTCCCACATGCATCCATGCATAAATGTCGCTAATTGAACTGAAGGATATCTGATTGAATGTAACTGAAGCATAACTAGGCTTGACTAGTTACCAACTGCCAATAAATAAAGGAGATTGGTGTCAGCACTCCCAGTGGCTCCTAAAATGTAGAGATTGGTCTAGTAGGTGCCTAAACTGATGCATGAAGTTGTAGTCAGTTCTAGTTAGCCTCTATCGGTGTTCCCCACACTCTAGTGACTAGTACATGTGGCCCCATTAGGCCAAGTGCACCCAATGGTACTAGTGGATCCAATAATAACTAAATGACTCCTAAGTTAGGAAAATATAATCTAATAGACACTTTGGACAAGGGAGGATTATAAATCCTAAAAAATTGTATGACAGCTGTTGAGAATGAGCAGTGTGTGAACAAACTTTAGATTTCTTATTATCTTGAAGATGTGAGCAGCATTGTATTGAGTATACTTTTGATGACTTTGATGAGCAGATTCTTTTGATGACTTGACAAAATGATTGATATGGCAGTGATATCTACAGCAGATGAAACATTGATGACAAGTGACATGGAAGAAGCAGACTTGACACATATGGTTGATTGAGCAGAGGTGTATGATTGCAGTAGATTGGTGGCAATCAAAGATTGACATCCAGCTTGCAAGTTGAGTCTTGCACTTGAGGATTGGACTCCCCAACACTTTCTTAGTTGGAGCTAAGAAAACTGGGTTGGGTCCTGTCATAAGAGTTCGTGCTTTTCTTATCAGTTGGTGTTGATTGTGATCATGAAGATTGAAGTCTTCCTTGCAAATAAATAAATTTTACCTTACATATATTATTGTGCCTATTTATGATGTGATTATTGTGCTTATGGATCATAGTTGATTTAGTTGATGATGTAATTGATAACATAATGCTTGATAAAATTTGATTGATTAGTAAAAGGTGAAAAAGGTTTAAATTGCTCACACACTAATTCACCCCCCTCTCAATGTGACCATTGTTTCCAACAGGTTTAATTCTTCTACTAAAAGGTGGTTAAATGATGACTACAAACTATGGAACTTGGCTCGAAGGATCAGAGGTTCCTGGAACATTCCAAAAATCTAGTAGAATATGATGCATTCTACTAAATGGATGGTTTTAGGTTGACCACAAACCAAGTGATCTAGGACAAGGGAGCTTGAACTAGTTCCATATTCATAGCTAGAACTTTGTGTCAATTTCCAAAACCTCGATCCAAAGCCACCAAGCCAAATTCGATGCATTATGCTAAATAGGTGGTTTTACGCTGACCACAAACCAATTCGAGATCAGTTGAACATGGATTTGACATGAGCAGCAATGAATCTATATAGATGGCTCTAGATTGAGGCTCTAGCAACTAGCTCAAATGTGTGTCTATGACTTTAGCACTAGTTCAGGCTCACTAGTTCTTGCTTACTTGTTTCTTACGATCTATCATCCCCCCCATCAAGTACAATGTGAGGAGAAGGGGATAACTCAACTACAATATGTGTCAATACTCATGAACAAACTCTCCGGTATGACATATACATCTTCTTGGTTGTTGATGACCGTTTCCAAGAAGCAATCGACCCATAGTGAATCTTATCTCTTGCAGGTTTTTGTAGAATTAAGCATCTATCTGGAGAATGGGTGTTCTTTCCATTATGCTTGCAAGGATGAAGATCAAAACATTGAACTTTAATGTGGCCAAATCAATCACGATGTTGGCATGTCAAACTTTGAAATGGAGTGGATGAAGACGAACTCTCGCTGAGGAATCCAACACTCTAAAACTTGATTGGATTGGAGAAATTGGGAATGTGAACTGTATCTTCTTTGTCGTATCCAAGACCATTTTTGTGCTTATTTTGGTTGATCTCCTACCATATTCTGATAATGGTCTTGGAAAGAACCGGAATCTCTATATGCATAGCTTCATCTTCATTTTCATTCACTTCTAGAGTGGCATAATGTGGTTCAAAAGTGACATCATGTGTAGGCTACTGAGATGAATCACAAAGAGAATTGTTTTGAATAGGAACAAGTTTAGAATGTTACTTTCTTTGTTGTATCTCATCATGTTGAATTTGTGATTCAAGTTGTAGAAACTTAAGTGTACCTTGTGAATATTTTAGGCATGTTAGAAGCTTAGTGAGAATTGCTTTGTCGATCATGACTATGTTTTCAATACTATAAAGCATTAGAGTGGTATGTAACTCTACCAAGCCATTGATTCTATCCACTAAAAACCGATTGAAGACTCAATCAAATAAGAAGGGATTCTTGCATCTCCACCCTTTTACAAACATTTTAACAAATGACGAGTGTCAGCTTCTACCAAAAATGCACTTTATTAGAATCAACTCAGCTCCAAAAAAAAATTGCAAATGAACTTACAAAACACACAGTTTTCAAGTTACAAATAATTTGAAATTGACTTGATTCTTCAAAAAAAATGCTTAACCTTTGTACACACAAATAGGCATCCTCTAAATGCTCTGCGTTCTTTCATGACACTCAATTGTGGTGCCAAGGTCATGGAAACACAAAGGATTCTTCTACAATGCACTCCACCAACAAATGCAGTGAATTAATCTTCAACGTAGCAACTCCAAAAGTATTTAGAACATTAATACATCAGCAATAAAAATGTTCACACTTAATCACCTACAATAGTTCAAAAAATAGTTCATCCTTTAAAAGAATTATAGAAATACACAACAAATTTCTATACCAATGCACCAACTTGTTGGAGTCTCACGCAACATATTTTTTTGAATAGTATGACCCTTTTTATATCTTGCAAGTAATCACCAAATTATTACATTCGTCCACATCTCTAGTGGAAAAATTTAGGCACTAATGTAACAAGGTCATATGTAGGTTCATCCACACACGTCATATGCAGATTCATCCACCACTACATAACTTCAATTTAAAATGCAGAGAATAAAAACTAAGATAATTTTCAGGGAAAAAAACTTCAATATGGATAATGAATTCATTTGAAGTTCATGATCCGCTTTAGACACCTCGCCCTTGAGGATGAACACTCTTTCAAACTTCGAACATGTATATACACAAAATTCATCAACAAGGAAATCATGATAAGTAATGCGACGGAAACTTGAATAGTTAAAATTAACTATGCACCTGCCTACAGGCTGAAGATTTTATGAAAAAAAATATTAACTTCTCTTATAAACATTTTGTCAAACATTTGATACCTCTGAGGTTTTAGACGTATTAATTTTTAAGTATTTTGTAAGATAAAACACATATACTAAATACTTCAATCAACAAACTATGAGCACCAACAATATTTACGTGGGGATTTAGGTCAAAGTAACCAGGGCAAAAACCCATACTTGGAAAACCCTTGAGAGATATTTTGTTCAGACAATGTAAAAATTCTTACAACACAAAAAATGTATTCCTCAAAAAAATCAAACCCAAACGTATCTCTCCGCTCTGCTATATTTTTTTATAAATTTGTGCCAAACAAAAGAAAAACTTTCAAACTTTCCACATGTGCCAGAACCATAATAGCAAACTCTTGTCTAGGAAATGTGCCAGAACCATAATAGCAAACTTTCCACATGTGCCTAGCCCCTTTCTTTCTCAAGAAATGTGCTAGTATTTTTACGGACTAGTTCAAATTTCTAGAGAGAAATTATCTTTGTCAAAAGTGCCTTGGGATTCAAGCCTTTACTTAGCCACTACCTAAGAATTTGTGCCCCTGTTGGACTATCAAATTTTTTGTACATGCATTGGAAACTATGTATTTGTCTTTTCTTGGGAATTATTCCCTTTCTCAATCTTTGTCTCAACCTTGGTATGTGTTCTCTTTGTCCCATTCTCTTTTATAATTCACTTTCATGTAACTAGTCCTAACTCACTTAGCAAAGGCTAGTATTAAATATTTTTATTAATGGATCTCATTAAATGCACATTAATTAATATAAAAATAATAATGAAATGCACATTTCATAATGGGACCAACAACTTAAACTATGAAATAAAACTTTATGTATTTACATAACATCACTTTATACATAAATATACACTAAGGACAACACTTTGTCCCCCCATGACAAACACACCCAAATACCCATGAGGAAGACCTCCACAGTTATGATTTTCTAACACTCCCTCCTAACAAGAGTGGTCCTCCTGGCACTATCAGAATCTCCTCCGCTTGGGTCCCTCTTCCATGTTGCAACTTCCCCCTACTCTGGAATATGGCTTAGAGATAAGTGTCTAAAAACAACTCGAAACTCTAAACTCGAATACTCTTCTCTTGTCTCATGTACCTGCTCATGAACATCGTACTACTTGAGCCTCCTTCCATTATTATGAAAAGACTCGCTCTCTTCATCTGGAAACATTACCTGGACACCTGCATCTTTTGCTCCATCCTCGGACTTTGTCTCGAAAAACCAGCCACCAAATACTGGAAATATAGCTTCTCCTCACAGCACATAGAGCATGTCCCTCTTGTCTCCAAGTAGAATAGTAGTGTCAACTAAATTTTCCACTCAATAGAGAAATATGTGCCCAAATCTGAAAAACAATGTAAATCCATCATCCTCCATGGATGAGACTGAGATTCTATCAACTCTAATCCCTGCGACAAGCAGGACCTCATCTACCTCCATAAACTCTCCAAAACACAGTTGAAACTGCACTATTCCAACTCCCCGCACTGCTACCTGTGGACTCCCTATATCAGTCTGCACAAATTGTCCAGGACCTAACTCAGTAATACTCTGAAATACACCATACAAACTAGTCATGTCCCTAGTTGATCCACTTCCAACTATCCATGAATCATAAAACTCGAACTTCCTACACTGGAATCGAAGGATGTCAAGGAGAACTCATACTCAAACTTAGCAACATACTCAGGCTCCACTAAGGCAAATGCTACTACATCCCTCTTCTTCTCTTTCTTCTTCGTACATTTTGATGCAAAGTGTCCAAATTGGTTGAAAGAGAAACATTGAACTTTTCTCAAGTCCTTCTTCCTCGTCTTGGATTTGGTAGTGAGTGCAATGTTCTCCTCTATGTCAACATTGGTTTAACCATCCTGGGATCCCTCTCAGATCTCCTCCTGGATAAAACCATCCCACAATCTACTCTAAATGGGAAACGTCTCCCTCCCGACAATGCACTTGACAAACACGTCCCAGTTTTTAGTGAATCCCTTCAAGACTATCCTCACTCACACTTATTCAAGGACTACTTCTCCTACAACAGCTAACTCATCTTTCACCTGAGCAACACAAGTTAGGTAGGAATTTACATTTTCATCTTTTATCATTTTAATGTTATGCAGTTTGTCCCTGAATGTCATCTTGCGGTTTTAATGTTTTGCTTCAAACAGATGGTTTAAGGTGTCTAACATATCTTTGCTTGTCTTCCTCTTATCCAAATGAGGGAAAAAATTATCTTTAACCATGTCTAATCAAACCCTTTGATCCCTAGATTTAAGCACATTGTGCTCTTGAAGCCCATCTTTGTCAATGGGTTTTGTCACAGTGGTGTTGGAAAATATCCAGATCTTCCATTCTTTGAGAACATTAGTTATCCTTACCTTCCAAGGAAAGTAGTTGGACACCCCATCCAACCTGTTCTAATACCTGATGTTCATCATGGCAATCAACCCCTGTCACAACTAATAAGAACTTCACAAATAACTAAAGGACTGACACAAATGTTTCTCTGAACTCTTAAATCATTGTGTTAAGGTTTCTCCCTACTACCTTGCTCTAATACCATGAATATTTTATGACAAAATAATTAACTTCTCATATAAACATTTTGTCAAATAATTGATACCTATGAGGTTTTAGATTTGTTAATTTTTAAGGATTCTGGAAGCCAAAACACATGTACCAAAAAATTCAATCAAACAAATTCTAAACACCAACAATGTTTACACAAGGATTTAGGTCAAACTAACTAGGGAACTAGGAAAACCCTTGAGAGAAATTTTATTAAGACAAATCTGAACATTTCTTAAAGCTCAAAAAAAATATTTCTCAAAAAACTTAGACAAACTTATCTCTCCACTTTGTTGTACTTTTCTAGAAATTTGTGCCAAACATGAAGAAAACTTTCAGACTATCAACACGTGTTAGAACCAGAAATGTGCAAGTAGCTCTATGGACTGGTTCAGATTTCCAGGTAGAAATTATCTCTGTCAAAATGGGCTTCCAAGTCAAGTCTTTACTCATCCACTACATCATAATTTGCACCCCTACAAGACTGTCAAATTTGATGTAGATGCATTGGAAACTATGCCTTTGTCTTTTCTTGGGAAATGTGCCCTTTCTCAGTCTCTCTCTTAACCTTGGTGTGTGTTCTCTTTGTCCTATTCACTCTTCTATACTTCACTTTCCTATAACTAACCCTAATTACTAACTCATCAAAGGCTAGGATTAAATATTTTGATCAATGTCTCTCACTAAATGCACATTAATTAATATAGAAGTAATAATTAAATGCACATCTCATAATGGGAACCATAACTTATACTATAAAGTACAACTCTATTTATTTACATAACATCACTTTATACAGAAGTAAACACTAGGGACAACACTTTGTCCCCCTCATGATAAACCCACCCAAAAAATCACAAGAAAGGCCTCCAAAGTTGTGGTTTTCTAACACGGACCATATTACTTTCCTTTCCAGGGGTTAGAAGGTAACTCTCGAATTTAATTAATATAGAGAGGTGATACAATCCACAACTCTCCAAGGGAGTGTCAAGAAACACTCTTGTGATTTCACTTTCGACTCTACAAATAATATTACATTCAATGTAACCACAATATGCAACTTCTAGTCTCTTTTTATTTTTTCAATAGAAAGCAATATCGATATAACTTGCCACTGGAGTGAAAGATGTAATTCCTCAGCACAATCAAACATATGGGCTTGTTCACTTGGTTGAGATCGTTAGCGTTAACCAAGTAAAATTCATGACCTTGATGCTTGGATTGATGCGCTAAATGCACTTACTATTGAAACAACAATTTGTTGAAGATAGTGTAACTTTGGAAGATATTCTTGATGTATTGTTATTGTATTGTTATTGCATTGTTATTGTGATTAGTTCGGGAAATATTCATGTTGTAATTGATCATGTAAAACCCTTAAATAATTCAAGTGAAAATAATCAAGTCAGCCCCGCATAAATCATTGGGTAAAATCGCCCCAATCACCAAGTAAAAATTCCCCAACATTGGGTAAATCTGCGCCAGTAAAGATGACATCAGCCCCATAAGGAAAAGTCACTTATAAAATAAGTATAAATAGGGGAGGTTCCCTTCCCATTTGGACACATCAATCAAGCAAGCATATTCTCTAGAGAGAGAAGAAGATCAAGTTTGCTAGAAGGAAGAGTAGTTGCAATTGTGAAGATAACTTATTCTTGGGGTTTTCTCTCTTATCTTATTCTCGAGATATTTGTGTGGAAGAGCATTTAGCTCTTGGATTGTACTAGAAGAAATTGTACTTAATTACCAATATATAATAAAGAATTTGTTAGGTTTTATTCCCTTTAAGGGTTTCCCATAGTAGAAACTTTTGTGTCTCTTTTATGTTGTGTTTGTTTGTCTTTCAGTAAATATTATGCATGCAATTATTATTGTTATATTTTTAACATTAAGCTAGCATTATATTAGGATATTTAATTGAGAGAATAACAAGCACAACAATCAAACACAAGAGACAATGAACACAGTGTTTTTCCTCGGGGAAACCATAAATGGAGAAAACCCTGCAACTTCCTCAGAGATAGAATCAGCACCAAAAGTAAAACCCAAAACAGTAAGATGATCTCCCGATAGCAATAACCTTCTTTCTTCCTAGCCCCAGTGTCTTCTTCTTCCTCAGATATGCGCTACAACTGAGTGTGAGTGAGTGTGTGATAAATAGAGAGGCTAGCTCTCTATTTATACTAATTCCCGACTTGACTAAAACCTACTAGGGTTGACTTCACTAAGTGAGTCTAACAACCCTAGTGCCCCAGAACTGCGGGGACTTTAACCTTTGAACAATAGGAGAGTTACCCACCTTGACTTGACATGACTTGTTTACATTATAGAAACTCCCGATCGGAACATCGAGGCATGACATGACTCAAATACATTACAGACACATCCCAAAATAAACATCGGGGTATAATACACAAGAGATACAAGTGAATACATTCTGAAGTTACAATTACATCAACACTCCCTCTTAACTAGGAAGGTATTCTCTCGACACAATTTATCAACACAATTCTTCTTCTCTATATCATCTGGATCATCCTCGAGTCCTCGTCATCTTCACCTTCAAGTCATCTCCATATTCAAGTCATCTTTATCTGGATCTAGATCATCACTCGATCTGGATCATCATCACTGGATCTGGATCATCGCTGGAGCATCATCACTGGATCTAGATCATCCCTCAATCTAGATCATCACTGTTGGATCATCATCACTAGATCATCACGGGTGCTATCTCATGATTCTTATCGTCACATGAAGTTCTATAGAGACATCCCTTTTTCATGATGGTAGTAGGCCTAGCCTCCATGTAGGTCTTCTTCCAGCACTTATATCTGACACTAAGTCAGAATGGCCCGCCCATCACTTATATCTGATCATGTAGGAACCAATCCTATAATCATATCAGAAAGGCACACCCAGTACTCACATCTAACCATGTGGAAACACATCCCACAACCTTGTCAGAAAGGCCCAGCACTCACATCCGACAACCAATGTCAGAAAGGCTCAGCACTTACACTCGGTCATGCGAGGAACCAATCCTCCATGCCGAAAGGCTCTGCACTTACATATGACAACCAATGTCAGAAAGGCTTAGCACTTATACTCGACCATGCAAGGAACCAATCCTTCATGTTGAAAGCGGTCTACACTTACATCTGACAACCAATGTCAGAAGGGCTATGCACTCACATCTGATCATGCAAGAACCAATCCTGGAGCCACATCAGAATGGCCCTCAGTCCCAGACTGAGCTTTCCTGGTAACTGACCAGGTGCCTCCATTCCAAGAATGGCATTCAGCGCTTATATTTGATCATGTAGGAACCAATCCTACCGTCACATCAGAATGGCTCAGCACTCATATCTGACATGGAAGGAACCAATCCTCTCGCCATGACAGAATGGCTCAGCCCTTACATCTGACCATGGAAGGAACCAATCCTCTCACCATGTCAGAATGGCTCACGGACTCATCACTTCCCTTTGGAGGGAACCTCGATCTGGAGAACACCAAGCTTCTCCCTGAAGTATTCAAACTTCACCCTAGCCAATGGATTTTTCAACACATCAGCTATATGTTCGTCCGTCGCAACATACTGGAGCTCCACTGCTCCCCTCTGCACCATATCCCTGATATAGTGATACTTGATATCGATATGCTTCAACTTGTCATGGAACACCGGGTTCTCCGACAACTTCACGCAAATATGATTGTCACAATGTATACAAGTAGCATCCATCTGGAGATCAAATAAATCAGACAGTAGCTTCCTCAGCCATACTGCCTCACAACTAGCTGAACAAGCTGCGACCTACTCTGCTTCAGCTGTACTCAGTGCCACACAGGATTGCTTCCTACTAAAACAGGAGATCACACCTAATCCCATACTGAAGCAACACCCTGAAGTGAAGCAACACCCTGAAGTGCTCTTCCTATCGATGGCACTGCCTGCCCAATTTGAATCAACATAACCCTCCAGGTTAATCTTCTGATTCGCCTCATACTTGAACCCATAATCAATTGTACCCCTCAGGTACCTCAAAATATGCTTTGACGCAATCAAGTGAACATGTCTCGGATCTGTCAAAAACTGGCTCAAGGTGTTCACAACAAAGCAAAGATCTGGTCTCGTGTTCGTCAAGTACATCAAGGACCCAATCATCTGACGATACATCGTAGCATCAATCGCTTCTGATGAAGCATCACTCAATAGCTTCAGGTTCGATGCCATAGGTGTGGTCATGGCCTTGCAGTCCATCATCCCAAATCTCTTCAGGATCTCTACAGTATATTTCCCTTGTCCCAAAAAAATTACATCCGCATTCTGCCACACCTCCATGCCTAGAAAATAATGCATCACACCCAAGTCCTTCATTTCGAACTCGACAGCAAGCTTCCTCTTCGTATCAGCAATCAACCCATCCATACCTGTTATAAACAGATCATCTACATATAGTAGGAGCATCACTGGGTTGCCATCTTCAAACTTGTAGTAAAGGTTGGAATCTACGTTACTTTTGGTAAAGCCCAAACTGGATAGAAAGCTGTCAATTCTGTCGTACCATGTCTTGGGTTCCTGTTTCAAACCGTACAAGGCTTTCTTCAATCTACACACATGAGACTCCTTATCATGTGTCTCAAAATCGAGTGGTTGCTCTACATACACTTCCTCTTCCACTACACCATTCAAGAAAGCAAGCTTGACATCCATTTGGTGTATCTTCCATTTCATTACTACAACCAGAGCAAGTACTGATCTTATGGAAATGTATCTGGCTACAAGTGCGAAGGTTTCTTCATAATCTATTCCTTCTTTCTGTGAGAAACCACGAGCCACGAATCTTGCTTTATATTTATCTATGCTACCATCTGCAGCATGCTTGATCTTGTAGATCCATTTGGAAGTTACAACTGACTTCCCTTCTGGTCTTGGGACAACATCACAAGCATCATTCTTCATGATTGATTGATACTCTTCGATCATAGCATCCTTCCATTCTTTCCGTTCTCCCGCTTCTTCATAATTGGAAGGTTCTTTATTGATAAATTCACATAGTAAAGATACATATCTGGAACAGGATATGGTTCTTTTTCTTTCTCTGTGATTCTCTTTTGGAGCCCCATATCTTTCTGCACCTTGGATAGCTTCTCGTACCCAAGCAGGTTTCCTCTTGTGAGGATTCTTCTCTTGAGGTGGATCTACAGGTTCTTGAGGTTCTTCAAATTCTCGATCTTCTTTTTGAGTTTCTTCGTTCATGGTTGTATCATGAATTTTCGGTGCTTATGCTTCTTCAGGTTCTTCAGCAGGTCTCTTTCTGGATTTGTTGTAAGCTGAGTCTTCATCAAATGTCACATCCCTGCTAATGTCAATCTTATTGAATCCTGGGAAATATATTCTGTAAGCCTTCGAGCTTTCAAAGTATCCCACAAATATACCCTTCTTTCCTTAAGGATCTAACTTTGTCCTCTTTTCTTTCGAAATGTGTATGTACACTGGATAGCCGAATATTCTGAGATGGCTGACCTCTGGTTTCTTGCTAGAAAAGACTTCTTCAGGTGTCTTGTTCTCAAGTACTCTGTGTGGAGTATGGTTTTGTACATACACCGTTGTTCTGGAAGCTTCTGCCCATAGATGCATGGGAAGATTTTGATCATGAAGCATTGCTCTTGCAGCTTCCATGATAGTTCTATTCTTCCTTTCTGCAACCCCATTCTGTTGTGGATTATATGGAGCAGATAACTCCCTCTTAATCCCTGATTCTTTGCATAAGTCTTTGAATTCATTTGATGTGAATTCTCCACCATTATCTGATCGAAAGGTCTTGATCTTCTTTTCTGTGTGGTTCTTGATCAAGGCTTTGAATTCCTTGAACTTGCCGAAAACCTCATCTTTGTTCTCCATGAAGTAAATCCATGTCTTCCTAGAAAAGTCATCAATAAAAGAAACATAGTATACATACCCGCGTAGTGAACTTGATGGCATTGGTCTACATACATCGGAGTGGATGATTTCCAAGATTCATTTTGCCTTGCTCTCACTACTTGGAAATGTCTTCTTTGTATTATTTTCTTTTGCACGTCCTTTGCAGACCCCTTCATGTTTTGCTTGAATTTCTGGAAGACCTTCAACAACTTTTCTTGCAAGTGGTAGTGCTCTGTAGTGCACATGTGCAAGCCTTCTATGCCAAAGTTCATTTGGCTCTACTGTGTCATGGACCAAAGCTTGTTTTGGATGGCCCTTCAATTTGTATAATCCTCCTTCTTGTTCTCCAATTAATATTGCATCGTCAATAGTCTTTCCTCTTGACCACATGAGGACTTGGCCATCTACAAATGCAACCCTCATTCCTTTTGCATCCAGTGCCGATATGGATAGAAGATTCTTCTTTAGTCCTGGTACAAACAAAACATCCTTCATTTTCATAGACTTTCTAGAGTCTAGCTTGTAGGAGGATTCACCGCCTCCTTTTATGGGATATTGGTAGTCATCCCCAAGTTTCACCTCATGGGGTGAATTATGTTCGGATAGTTTCTCAAAATATTCCTTGAAACCTGTCATGTGTTTCGAAGCCCCACTGTCAATGATCCAATCTTTGCTTCCATGAGTGACAGTTCTCGTGAGAGCGGAGATCAAAACATATTATTCTTCACTTAAAGAGTCTTCACTTTCTTGTTTTACTTTCTTCCTGGGAGGATCATCATCCACAGCAATGTGAGCATGATATCCTTGATTGAATCAGTAATAATCCTCTTTGCCATAACCAACTTCTTCTTATGTAAGGCCTTAGCCTCATCTCCTTCTAGAACTGGAACTTCCTCACTGATATAGGAATCCAACTCATTTTATTCCAGGACCAGGGAGATCCTATACTTCCAGGCTCGAAAGTTATCAGCTCCCTCAAGCTTTTCATCAAGCTTGGTATGATGAGACATCTTAACTGAGAACCTCAAATGGAAATACAAAATATTTAGATCTTACCAGGTCAAGATGTCGGATCTAGATTTGGAGCTGGAATTCTACAGTGCTGGTTCAGGTGCAGATTAGGGTTTTTCTTTTCTGGAGTTCTGTCCAACCAAATGCTTTGATCTTGATCTCTAAACTTCGATTTTGAGGAGATCAATCCAGGATTGGGCTCACTGATAAATTCCACTTCTGTGAAAAGCCCTAATTTTCGGCAGCAGTGTCGGGTCCAAAACTGAAAAACCTCATAATTGGATTCTGCTTCGACAAAAAGATGCACCCTAGGGAGGAGAGCTATTCCAACCTTCCTTTGCTAAAAATCTATGGAGAGATCCACAAAGTAGGAAGCCCTAGTTCCCGTAGCTGCATAGTGTCTTCTTCTCAGGTTAGCTCTGATACCATGTTATATTTTTAACATTAAGCTAGCATTATATTAGGATCTTTAACTGAAAGAATAACAAGCACAACAATCAAACACAAGAGACAATAAACACAGTGTTTTTCCTCGGGGAAACCATAAATGGAGAAAACCCCGCAACTTCCTCAGGGATAGAATCAGCACCAAAAGTAAAACCCAAAACAGTAAGATGATCTCCCCACAGCAATAACCTTCTTTCTTCCTAGCCCAATGTCTTCTTTTTCCTCAGCTATGCGCTACAACTGAGTGTGAGTGGGTGTGTGATAAATAGAGAGGCTAGCTCTCTATTTATACTAATTCCCGACTTGACTAAACCCTACTAGGACCGACTTCACTAAGTGAGTCTAACAACCCTAGTGCCCCGAAACTGCGGGGACTTTAACCCTTGAACAACAGGAGGGTTACCCACCTTGACTTGACATGACTTGTTTACATTATAGAAACTCCTGATTGGGACATCTGGGCATGACATGACTCCAATACATTACAGACAAATCTCGGAATAAACATCGAGGTATAATACATAAGAAATACAAGTGAATACATTCCGAAGTTACAATTACATCAACAATTATGATGTGATATGCTAAATGAATGAAACTCTAATATAATTGTGTATAAGTCAAAATTCTAATATGGTATCAAAGTCATGGTGAAATAATTCATTGCAACAATCGGCGTAGCAGCTGGCGCAGCAGCTGCAACAGTCACAACTATCATAGATTAGGGATATGATGTTTCTATCCTTTCCATCCACAGGTCAAGCTCAACCTTCGCATCAGTAAACTCACCCTAGGAGGGCACATCTTTCTGTCGAGAAAGATTACAGTTTTGTGGTTTTTTAGTTTTGACCTAAAAATGTCAAGGTCAAGAACTAGGGATCCACACTTTAAGACTATGTGTCCACCAATTGGGTTCAACCCAAGCATTCTCCAACTCTCCCTAGATGGGTGCATCTTTCCGTGGAGGCAGAACTCAAATTCAAGGATTTCCAATTTTGGCTCTATCACTACTGCTTGGGAAAAACTAAGGAACCATTTTTTTGCAATTCTAACCACAAATTCAAAATAAAATGACCTTTGTTCAACTCATCTTAGAGAGGCACGTCTCTCTCTCTCTCTGATTAGCTTTGCAAGATCCCAAAGTTGAAAAATTAGGGTTTATCTATCAAACCCTAGGTCATCCAGGAAGCATATTTCAGAAGGCATTGGAGCAAGCACTTGATTGGAGCATTCTCTATTGGTAAGCACTATTATCTTTATTTCCATTTGAGGTTCTCATTTTATCAAGATGACAAACAATACCAAGCTTGAGAACAAGCTTGAAGTAGTCGAGAAATTCTGGACATGGAAGTATAGAGTGTTTCTCATATTAGAAGAATATGATTCGGAAAACTATGTCAAAGAAGAAGTTGCAGAGTCGGAGGGAGATGAAGACAAAGCTAGACATAAGAAAAATATGGTCAAATCCAAGAGGATCATTGCTAACTCCATCAATGATCACTTGATCCCACTTGTTTCCTCCTTGAAGACTTCCAAGGAGATGTTTGATGCATTAACCAACTTGTATAATGAATGAACATTAAAAGGAAGATGAGCTTGAGAACTCAACTCAAGGGTGCGAAGATGCAAAACTTAGAAAATATGCAATCATATTCCACAAGGGTCTCCCAAATCAAAGAACAACTAGAAACTATTGGAGACAATGTCGAAGAAGCAAAATTGTTGATAACTATATGAATGGTCTCCCAAGATCATGGGAATCTTTCATTCAAGGAATTTGTTCTAGAAGAAAACTCATCAAGTTCAGTAGACTATGGGAAGAATGCATAGAAGAAGAAGTTGGATTGGAAACAAAAGAAGAGAAGATGGGTAAAAATGATAATCAAGCATTAACAACTCATGTAAAGAAGGAAAAGAGCAAAAAATAACATTCTCACTAGAAGCCTAGAAGATTCCAAAAGAATCATAGATCTCAGAAGAACTACTCAAATTACAGATGTTACACTTGTGATGAAAAGGGACATCTCGCAAGGGATTGCCCCAAAAGAAAAGACCATGTGAAGAAAGGAAAGAGGAAGAGCTATCATGCTCCTGCTACAGAAGATAATGACCCAATTAAAAAGAGAGCAAGGAAAGATTCCTCAAGTGATGAAGTATGTGTTTTGTAATTCTCTCACAAGTGTGATTCAAAAGGATTCACCTCATAAGGTGAAGCTTGAGATAATTATAAGTATTATATAAAATTGTAGGAGAAACCTCCTACAAGATTAAATTCCAGAAATCCTATAAAAATGAAAGATCTAATAGAACCTCCTCTTCATATCAGCACTAGAAGAACGAGGATATAGAGTTTCTCTTGTTGTTGGTCAAGCTTTTATGTGGCCAAATGAAAAGACTATTAATGATGTAGTTGTTGAAGGGACACTCAGATCCAGCATTAGTACACAGTACCAAGTGAACTATGGGGTAGAAGACTTGCTCAGCATTGGCAATCGTCAGCGAGATGGATACAAGTCCTCGGAATCAGATGATGAAGTAGAGTACACTTCCAAAGACTCCAGTTATTTCTGCAAGGAAGCAAAGATCAAGAGGAAGCCAACCTAACAAACAAAGATAAGTATTTGAATTGCCATTTCCTATGTATCTAATTGTTTGAATGTTATTGTTTAGTTGTGTACATATTTATATTCCTAGATTTAGAAAATGTATTATGCATGTTAGAATGAATGTGTTGATGAATAGTATACTACTAATGTACATGTGATGGGTAAGTAACCTATGGTGTTGCACAACATTCCATGAGGCGTTATTGCTTATCTAGAATGAAACAGCTTTGTTGACATGTTGGGAGCAATGCATGCTCTTCTTTATGTTTTGGTAGAGATGGAAGGCATCTAGAAAGTTACTATGGGTATACAGAATATGGATGAATGTTGGGTTGAAGCATTAGCTAAGATAGTTGCATGACCATGTGACTTATGTCTTTATGCATAATAATTTTCCATTATTAATATGTTTTGAAAAATATAAAGTGTTTCTAATCATGCAACTGAATTTGACTTATAGGAAAGATCGTGTACAACCTACAAGAGAAGGACTATAAGACTTGTCCTGAAGAACAAGTGATGATTATTCAGCAGTAACCTTCATTTACAAGATCAAGCATTCTACAAAAGTACAAAGAAAGGTTCACGGTTTCTCTCAGAAAGAGAGAGACTGTTATGACGAGATGTTTTCTCTAGTGGCGAGACACACTCCAATCAAATATTCGGTGATGGATATTGCACTAGATAGATGGTGTAGTCAAAGTAGAAGTGTATATCGAGCAAACACCCAAGATTCGAGAATCTCTATAAGAATCGCATGAGTGCAGATTGAAGAAGGATTTGTATGGGCTCAGAAGGCACCTAAGCCATTGCACAACAAGACATACAATTACATAATGAGCTTAAGGATCAACTAGAGTGATGTAGATTTCAACCTTTGCTACAAGATTGAAGATGGTTGCTTTTAGAGGACGAGAATCTCATAGATGGGTGCAAGAGGGAACCTGCAACAGAGTTCGAGATGGAGGATCTCGGTATCCAATGACCTTGAGAAAAAATCTCATCTCAGTAGACCCATTTAATGGGAGATGAAATAGATGGATACATAGAATATTAACATCATAGAAGGATACCAATCACTCCAGTATAGGATGTCCATATGCAGAGGGAGCATGATGCTCAGTTATAGAGGGAGTAGGAAATATCTGCTTTAGAGAGTGACTACAACACAAATTTCGGAAGCAGGTTGAAAGACATTATCACTTAACCTCTATCTGGAAATGGTTGTTTGCATCAGTATCCCGGGGATATGCTCAGTGTGATACTACATGTCTTCCCTCACCGAGAAGAAGTAGGTCTCAGAGTTCAAGAATCTTGACATGATTCTTGGAATTATAGGGTGGCAAAATCCATATGAGATTTTACTTAGCCAAGATAAATATGCAGTAGAGATTCGAGATGATGGATTGCAAGACCATGGCTACACCAAGGGAATCAAACTTGAAGTTGTGTGATACTAGTTCAAAGACTGTTGAAGCCACAATATACAGAAAGATGATTGGTCTGTTGATGTACTTGACAAACACGACGTCGGATATATGCTTTGAGGTGAACACATTGAGCCAATACATGGTAGAGTCGAGACATGTTCACCTAATTATGGCAAAGCATGTGTTGAGGTGCTTGAAGGGGACAATTGATTATGGGCTCAGATGTGTGATGGATCAAAGGATTAACCTGCAAGGCTATGTTGATTCAGATTGGGCTAGTAGTGTCACAAATAGGAAGAGCACTTCAAGATGTTACTTCAATTTGGGGTCTGGCATGATATTCTCGGTTCAGCAGAAACTAAACAAGTGCGGCTTTGAGTACGGCCGAGACAGACTACATTGCAGCTTGTTTAGTTAGTTGTGAGGCAATGTGGCTTCGAAAGCTACTTGCAGGATTATTCGATCTCAAGTTAGAGGTGACTTGCATTTTCTACAACAACCAAAGTTGTGTGAAGTTGTTCAAGAACCCAGTGTTTCATGACAAGTCGAAGCACATCGAGATCAAGTACCACTATACCAGGGATATGGTGCAAATAGGAGCAGTGAGGCTTCAGTATGTGGCGACATTTGAGCATATAGTTGATGTGTTGACCAAGCCTATGTCGAGATTGAAGCTTGAGTACTTCAAGGACAAGCTTGGAGTCCAAATCAATGTTCCTCGAAAGAGGGAGTAGTGAGTACCATAGAAAATGTGCGAAGACATAGGTTACGGACCTAGGTTGTTCTCCACATGATGTGATATGGTAGAAAGTTGTTATTGTGTGAGACGTAATGTATATTCCTAGGATACACTCACGAGATGCAGTAGATAGTCACATTGGTGACATAATTAAGCTATCCTAACTATTGGTGTTATGGCAGGAATACACGCATGTGCAAAGGCACATGTTACAAACCTAGGCTGATCTCCACATGAGGTGACATGGTAGCAAGTATTCATTGTGTGATGTAATGTATATTCCTAAGCTACACTCACAAGTTTCGTGTTGCCCTGGTGTGCGAAGACGTAGGTTGTTGACATGGGATGTTCTCCACATAATGTGGCATGATAGTGAGTAGTCATTGTGTGTGACGTAATGTATGTTCCTAGGCTACACTCATGAAATGATCTGGATGTGACGTGATGGCGAGTAGTCATTATGTAACATAATGTATATTCCTAGGCCACAATCAAGAGATGTTAGTGCGATAACGCAAGCAATCACTTGGTGGCATAATTTTTGCTCCTAGGTTGTACCTACTTTATGGATTTCTCATAGAGAACTTCTTATGATGTATGCATTTGAGCGATGTCAGTAGTCAATGGGTTGAGTACATATTTACAACAACAATGATGATGATAGCGACAGAAAAATATCTTCCATGTTAAGAGGGACTGTTGAAGATTGTGTAACTTCAAAATATATTCTTGATGTACTCAGTGTTGTATTATTATTGTACTTCCTTCGAGAAATATTCATGTTGTAATTGATCACGTAAAACCCTAAAAGAATTAAAGTGAAAATAATCAAGCCAACCCCACAGAAATCATTGGATAAAACTACCCCAGTCACCGAGTAAAATTGCCCATCATTAGATAAATTTGTCCCAATAAAGTCGGCCTAGTAAAGATGACAAGTCTGCCCGATAAAGAAAAGTCACTTTGAAAAAATATATATATGTTATCTCTCCAAGAAACTCTTCTAGGTTGCAGCTCGAAGATGCCTGGTAACTTCAATACTTTTTCAATGGTTCACTCAATGGATCAAGTTAGATGACCAATAAGACCTCACTCACTCAAGACATGCATAATACTCAATCAAATAGACAAAGCTTCTAACTATCAATGTTTAGGGTTTGTAATATAGGTGAATAAATGAAGAACTCACTATGCTGGCAGATTCACACATAAGACACTCACATATGAATGGCTAATCATAACAAGGAAAAGATACTTGTGATTCCAATTATCCACACAGAGATAGGATGATAGCTATCTTCTACTAAGTAAATAGAATAAACATGAATTAAACATCCAAGCACAAGTATAGAACAGAAGGAAGATGAAACCTCAACATGTAATGGCAAAAGAGCTTATATTAAATGACAAAGAACATGAGAAGCTTGAATACAATAAGTGTCTAAAAGTCTCTGAAGTTGAACATTTTCTTCTACAATAGTCACAAGCTTTATAGCCTTTACAAAATTTATTCCAAATCGTAAATAATTGGATCGAATTTACTAAAAATAGACACTCATAACTATTTGCTAAAAATAGGTAAAGATCATATCTTTGATTGCCAATCTACCTATCTCCAAAAATCTTCCTACTACTCAAACTCTTTAATAGTTGTAGTAGACACTGAAGTAGAACTCAAACTTGTCATTTGGCAGACAAGTCACCCTTTGTCAAAGTAGGTAGGATATGTGACCTAATTCACCTCGCTGGCACCTTCAAAACTAAAACAAAGCCAAAAACGGATGCCTTTAATTATTTTCCAACCTTATAAATCATCCATGAAGTGTTTGGATCAACAAAAGTCGGTTCTATGCAAAAATATGTTTTTCTGCATTGTTCTGCGCTTTTGGTGGCTAAGGAAGCAAAACTCCGGGCCTGTAAGCTGCCGAAAGCTCTGTTTTCGGTGGCTAATTAACAGCTGCGGTGTTCACCTAAGCCACCAAAAAGTCTGTTTTAAAACTTTAATCAAAATTGTCATCACACTTTACCCTAATGCTTTAAGGCTTCAGTGCTGACCCTTTGGTGTCTCTACAGCCTGCCTAGGGTTTGGGATGGCAGCAGCATCACAGGATGCCCCTGGGCCACAAAGGCTCATTGTTACTTCTGTTACTGTTTCCAACTTCTAGTGAGCTTGAGACTGAGGGCTTGAATTCCTTGTTTGCAACTTGGACAGCCTGATTTTCCTGTAGAGCCTAGTGTTTTCTTTCATTAACCTGAGATTACTTTCCTCCAGCTTGATATACTTCATTTTTATCTCCTACAGAGAGTCATACAATTCAACATTCCTCTTGGTTAACCTCCCATTGGTTCTTTTGATTTCCCTCTCCAAAACTTCTAGCTCATACACCTGCCTCAGCAGCTGATTGATTTTTTGGGATCTAGGTTTGTTGGATGAAGCCTCTGCCACTAGTTCACCTTGATCCTCCTTTGGTGTAGGTGATGGAAACTCCTCCTGCACTATTGTAACCTGCTCTGCTAGGTTAGTCCCTGTTCTTCTTCATCCTCATAATCAGAGTAAGGTAGGTTAAGGATATTTTTGTCTGGTGTTGAAACCTCCTCTGCCTTTTCACTGAAATCCAGGTTCCACTTGGCCTTCTTGGTCTTAGGAGCTGGAAAGGCCTGATCCACTGCAATTGGAGAGATGGCCCTCCTCTTCCTCTTACCACTTCTGGGAGTGGAGGACTTTTTTTAAGAAGACTTCCTTTTGTCCTCTGGCTACAATTTTGTCTCAAACTCGTTCCAAAACAGGAAGTATGTCCAGGCCACATTCCTTCTTTGCAGCAGTTCAAGGACAATTAACTTGATCAAGCCATGATGGGATAGCATGCCTGCAATATTGGTGGGCTTGGATTTAACTTGATGGGCCATTTTAGTTAGGCTTTTGTATAGGTAAAAAGCCAAGTTCAAGGGACTCCTGCTAGTGAAATGGTGCATTAACTTGAAATGGTATATCATTACCCTATTATACCTGCCCTCACAAGTTATGTAGACCAGAATTGCCTTCAACAAGTGTTGTCATTTTTCCTCAAGCCAGGATGTAGGAATGTTCTTCTTCCATACAATGTTCTTGTGCACGGGCTTCAGGTAAGACCTGAATTCTACATTCTTCGTGATAGTGGTTTTGAACCAGCTTTCCCCAGTCCTTGGGAGCTATGTTACTTCAACAATTAGAGCCTCATCCACCTGGAATTCTTCTCTACCAATCACTACTTTCAAGCCATCAAAGGAGAGAGCAAAGGCTTCTGCCACTTGCTGATGGGATCCCTGAATCTTTTCGCAGAACCTATAGCAGCCTGAGTCTTTGAAAAGTTGACATACCTCTGGGTGTGATTCAAGGTAGCCAATATTACCCAGTTCCTTTCTTAGGGCATGTCCTCCTCCTGTCTTCATTTCCTGGATTGTTCTTCTGTACCTACAAAATTAAAAATTCAAACCCTGGGGAAGGCAATTACAGTGTTGGATTCAGGGGAGCTTGGCTCAGTGAGGACGCATGCAGGAAATGTGGAATGAATTAAGGAGGGGGTGTTGATTTTGAGGGAGCTGACTGGTAATTGCGATTTGAGCAGGGTGACAGTGTATTCTGATGAGACCTGCAAGCTAGTCAGTGTTGTAATCATTCAAACTGGAAACCAACGCTTCGTGGTGGTTTGATCACATATATGGGACAGGTGGAGGGCGAAGAGGGTTTGGGTTTTGATAAGTCACTTTAGTTTCATAACGACCCCTCTTACCAGCTCATGATTTATTGCAGGTCCTGTCTTTCGACGATTAATGGCTTGATGGTGGCGCTCTTCATGCTAACAGTTGCTGAGTGTGATGGATGCGCCAACCGTTTTTCCTTCAATGCGCTTTCAGTGGCTAAGGTAGCCCTGAATTCTATTTTTAAGCTGCCAAAAGCTGGGCTTTTCGATGGCTAATGAACAATTGAGATGTTCGCCTAAGCCATCGAAAGCTGAGCTTCGAATATTTTATTAGAAAACAGACTCAAAAGTGTTCCAAACTTTATTAAACACCTCAATCTTTCACAATGATCCTTGAAAATCTTTAAAAAAGTTTTTAACCTCCTATCACTACACAATATAAATATTCTAAGTCTAATTTATTGAGGACTGATTTATTTAGGAGATAACAGTATAAATAGGGGAGGAGCCCTTCCCAATTGGACACATCAATCAAGCAAGCATATTCACTAGAGAGAGAAGAGATCAAGTTCGCTAGAAGGAAGAGTAGCTACAATTGTGAAGACATCTTATTCTTGGGGTTTTCTCCATTATCTTATTCTTGGGATCTTTGTGTGGAAGAGCATTTAGCTCTTGGAGTGTACTAGAAGACATTGTACTTACTGATGAATCTATATTGAAGAAGTTGTTGGGTTTTCCTCCCCTTGAGAGTTTCCCAGAGGAGAAACTTTTGTCTCTTTTATGTTGTGCGTGTCTTTATTTCAGTGATCTTTATGCATGCAATTATTATGATGTGATATGCTAAATGAATGAAAGTCTAATATAATTGCTTGTAAGTCAAAATTATAACATGATTTTCAATGTACCATTGGCTTAGATCGCTCAAGCTCTTGTTGCATTATTGGAGCAAAAAATTGTTGTGGTATGTAATGTTGGTGTTGAAATATCATAGAAAAGCCTTATTCCTGCTGCCAAGTCCTTCATTCAAAACCCTGTGTTGATCATAAGCATCGATTAGCAACAACTAGCTTCAACAATGCCTTTGTGTACGAAGGGTCCATCACCATAATTGTTTTTCTATGCATCTCGACATAGTTCCAAACTCTCCCTGCCAAACCCTCGTTGATACTATTGAAGGAATTTATAGTATACAAAGGAGTCTCCACACCACACACTATCTCTAAATCACCACATTCAATTCGAACTCACGACACCTTTTTAGAAGTTTGCAACCATCAAATTAGCAAGGAATAACTCCGTCAGATGTTGGAGGATATGGGTTACATGTCATTGGATTCAAAGGAAGGCGTATTCCGGATTATAGGAGATTTGCAATACTTTCTACAACAATAACTTGGGAAATGTTTATCAATGATGGATACACAGTCATTCAACAATTGGAAAGGGCACGCATCAGTGAAGAAGCATGAGGAAAGTTTGTTGTAAAAGTTTCAAGAGGGTGCAGACATGAAAAGAATTGCAAGTATGAGTGCATAGGTTGTGTGTGACATGAAGGGAGTTAGGGTTTCAGTTTACAGTTCCCACACAATACAAGATATGGGTTACAATTTCAACACACCAATGGTCTACGCAATTGCAATAACTCTCACGTGGAAAGGGATGGCAATGCCCACACACAAAACAATCAAGTTCACCAACAAAGACAATAAGCACATGTATGAGTGAACAACTTAATAGACAACTAAAGAGCTATCATGGATAGGCAAAATGATTTCACACTCATTTAATCGTCGATAGAGAAAAGAGTTTCCTTACACGCAGTAGTGCCATGACTGTGGTGCATGGAATAGAATATGGCCAGACTAAGAATATTCTACATGCCCTAAGAACTAAGGGAGCTTTGGTATCACTGTAAGGATGCCCAATTGGGCAAAAAGACAATTAACTGAACACAAGCCAAAAAAAAGACAAAAACTAGACATGAAAGCTTATTTACTTCCATTAAGGATATACATATTTATACAAACTAAAGTGACACTTGGTTTCATCTTGCAAGTTGTCCCCTGGACTCCCAAAGACCATTCGGCTTCCCCTAACCTAGGTTCCAACATTATTAATTCCTTATCCAAAAAGGAAAATATTATTCCCTGTCCAATGATTACTACATTTAAAACAAAGGCCTAAGAAGTCATAGAAATTCTTAGAAAAACTAGTCAATGTTTATTACAAATTCATTAATCCTAAGTATTATATCACTCCTACCAAATGGCTAGTGCCACATGAGCTTTTCAAGACGCTAGCAAGCCTAGCTATAAGAAAGCAACCAAAAGCAGTTGTAAGCTTAATCCAAGTCCAAAAGCGATTTCAACTCAATCTCCTTCTAGGAACCCTTTGTTCCTCTCTAACTAGGCCATCGTTGCACTTGCAAGTACCAACTCAACCAAGCCTATTTCCATACATGACCATGAGCAACAAAACCATGGTTGGAATTTAAGGAAATGAGTCTATTATTAATCCTATGCAGTCAAACATATTATTCAAATATTCAAAATATATATAGATCAAGACTACCATTTCTAAACAAAATCTATATCATATCTAAAAGTTGCAATGTATCTATTGGAAATCCATTAGTGGGCAAAAAGACAATTAACTAAACACAAGCCAAAAAAAGACAAAAACTAGACATGAAAGCTCATTTACTTCCATTAAGGATATACATATTTATACAAACTAAAGTGACACTTGGTTTCATCTTACAAGTTGTCCCCTGGACTCCCAAAGACCATTCGGCTTCGCCTAACCCAAGTTCCAACATTATTAATTCCTTATCCAAAAAGGAAAATATTATTCCCTGCCCAATGATTACTACATTTAAAACAAAGGCCTAAGAAGTCATAGAAATTCTTAGAAAAACTAGTCAATGTTTATTACAAATTCATTAACCCTAAGTATTATATCGCTCCTACCAAATGGCTAGTGCCACATGAGCTTTTCAAGACGCTAGCAAGCCTAGCTATAGGAAAGCAACCAAAAGCAGTTGTAAGCTTAATCCAAGTCCAAAAGCGATTTCAACTCAATCTCCTTCTAGGAACCCTTTGTTCCTCTCTAACTAGGCCATCGTTGCACTTGCAAGTACCAACTCAACCAAGCCTATTTCCATACATGACCATGAGCAACAAAACCATGGTTGGAATTTAAGGAAATGAGTCTATTATTAATCCTATACAGTGAAACATATTATTCAAATATTCAAAATATATATAAATCAAGACTACCATTTCTACACAAAATCTATATCATATCTAAGAGTTGCAATGTTTCTATTGGAAATCCATTAGTGGTATTTCCAAAATCATTTCATTATTCCTAATAGAAATAAGGTTATATGCTTATGAACATCGATTTAATGATGAAATTACAAAGCTTATTTCCCTTCGATACAAATAGCAATTGATCCTAACAAGTTAAGGGATAACACCCACAATCATATACCTTAAAAAATGTTTCACAACCTAGACTTGCCCTTCTCTAATTGAAGCATTTACATTACTATAAGCACAGTTGCCTCATTCAATATAAAAATTTGAAAACAGAAACAAAATTTGCTTAGCAGTTAAATTTGTCAAATACTTGAAATTTGCTTGGCAATTAAATTTGTCAAATACTAGTAATGAATTGAATTGTCATGGTTTTGAAGAATACAAAATTTATTAACATGATTTCATTTTTAATTTGATATTTCTGAATCTGCAAAGTTCCAAGTAAGGAAAGTAAGGAACTTAACAAACCTATCATTTTAATGTTTTTATGAGGGGAGGATATTTTTTTCTAAATGGGGTGCCCACTCACCCACCCTTAGATAAGAATGCATGCTCCTCGCATTAATTCCATCAAACCAAATCAATCTTTATTTTGGCAAATGTCATAAAATCTTAAAAAAAACTTACAAACACATGCATTCGTTCTCATCTATAAAAATGTGAGATTAAAAATCATATATATACATTCCTTCTCGTCTATGAGGGCTGGATATTTTTTTTAAATGTGGTGCCCACTCACCCACCTGTAAAAATAAGAATGCATACTCCTCACATTAATCCCATCAAACCAAATCAATCTTTATTTTGGCAAATGTCATAAAATCTTTAAAAAAACTTACAAACACATATGCATTCATTCTCATCTATGAAATTGAGTTTGAAAATCATAATTATATGTGTATATAAATATTTACTGGTAAAGAGTTCTCCTCTATAAAATTGAGTTTAAAAGTCATAATTATATATATGGATATATGGATATTTATTGATAAGAATTAAGTTTTAACAAATTTACCTAATTATTTTTTATTAATTTTATAAAATATTCATTTTTTTCATAAACAAATTATCACCAAATATAAATTAAACCATTAAAATATTGGAGTAACTATTTAAAAAAAAAACTATTTTATTAAAGTTATACCAACTTCTTTACACTCTACCTTTAACTTCTTTTTTAATAAAACAGCATCATAAATGTTTTTATAATAACATATTTTTAACATATTACTTTAAAATAACACGCTTTTAACATATTACACTTCTTTTTTAATAAAACCACGTCATAGATATTTTTAAAATAACATGTTTTTAACATATTACGCTTATTTTTTAATAAAACCACATATCATAGATGATTTTAAAATAACATATTTTACCATATTGCACTTTTCTTTTTTAATTAAAGTTATACAAACTCTTATACTCTATAATTAAACTTTTTTTAATAAAAACACATTATATCACAGATGTTTTCTAAATTTTCAACATATTGCTATAGTAAATTAACATTATTTTTACATATTGCTTTACTAAATGAACGTTGTTGATGGTGTATGTAAAATCTTCTAATAAATGAGAATGAGAATATTGTTATTTGGATTAAATTAATGTGCCCCATCAAAATGTGTTCATGATAATGGACAGAGGCATCTATACTTCTAATCCAATTATTATTTGTCCAAAAAAATCTTCAACACTAACATGCATCTTATACACTAACATGCATCTTATCATACAATTATTATTTGTCCAAAAAACACTCCACATACACTAACATACATCTTATCATAAACCTTGGAAATAATATTCTTAATACTATTAATATTTAGCTATCCAACTCATGAAAATACCTCAGTTAAAACTCATTATTGTTAATTTTTACACTCACTCTTATCACAAGAGTTGAGCTTATTTCTGATATACCACTTTATATATTCTCAGATAAATACATAGAAAATAAAATCCAGATATTGTTTATAAGCAGCAGTAATAAACTCAATAGCTGTCGAACACACGCAACGGAAATGGAAATTAAACACATATAAACACGATGATTTACCCTAGAAAACCCAATGGAGAAAACCCCCATCTATGGGCTTTCTTCAATCTCAATCCAAAGAGAAATAATATAGAGTTATATAATCAAAAATTTATACAAGTAGAGAAACCTAACAGGACAAGCCCTAGATTTGCATGCAGTTGCACCTGCTGCTCTGAAGAATACTCCCTCTGCTCTACTTTAACTCTGAATCTCGGTAACTACCTCTGCCAATCTCTGGAAGTAACTGCCTCTCTATCTCTGAAGAAGAGATCCCTCTGTGCCCTCGCTCAACTGATGAGAAATGTGCTTCTCTATCAAGAGTGCGCCTCTGCTTCTCTGCTCAATCTCTGAAGAGATCTTGTGTGATGATCTCTCACACAACTAGAATGATGCACCCCCTCGGTCTCAAAAGGATTTGACCTCACTCTATCAGGAATAGGCCCTCAATCTCTCTTAGATGAATGTGCCCTTCCCCATGCACCGATTCAACCTCTCCATGCAAACCAATCGCCTCTTGTAGCCTCTCGCTATATGAACCTATTTCACACAAGTTCGGTCAGTGTGATGATCTCTTACACTCCTGGAATGATGTGCTCCTATCAGTCTCCGATGACCTGCGCCCTCACTCTCTACTCAACCCTCTTGGCTCAAGAAGTGTGCTCTTAGTCTCTCAGGTGTTCCCTCCTCTCTGATCATCTGTATCTCGCAAGTGCTTTATTGTCTTTTACCCTCTGCAACCTTTTAATAGCTCGGGTGACTGATTAGGGTTCCAAATCCCTAATCTACTTTTCATGCACGTGCACACCTACTTTTCATGCACATGCATATCTCATGCAGATCTCATGCACATGCATTATGCAAATCACACTATTGCATTAAAAACCGGTGCATTCTTGCATTCCTCACATGCAACAGGTAAAAGTCTCGTAATCCTCTACATGTTTCCATCTCTAGATCCATGACGACTGGTAGAATGTTTCTCACACCCTACAATGCCTACTCTGCTAATGTCCCTTCATGCTAGGCATGAATACATGAAGGACATCCCGAGATACAAATCTCAACAATTATTACTTGATAATAAACTATCGAGTTTTCACTTAATAATAATAAGCTAGCATCTCATGAGCCGCAAACATTAACCTCGTGTACTATCTTGATAAAAAGTTATCAACAATGCAAAAAACAATCTAGATAACTTTACTAGAAACCATTTAGGCGGCTTGTGAAGGCTTGGAATTGAATAAATTAGTGTATTTTATATATACAAGCAAATCAACTTTAACACACACACTCCTTAGATGGGATGGGAAGTGCATGCACAAAACTGTCATTAATTAATCCTTAAAATTAAAAATCAAGTTGTTATCAGCTTCTCAGTACTTTGGTATATGCAAGTTTCAAGTCTTTGTCCTAATATTAATTGTGAAATGAAGCTCAGCTGTATTAAAACCTATGATTATAAAAAACAGGCATTAAAAATGAACTAGAAGGTGACCACAATATTGATTTTCTTGAAGAGCCCTCAGTTAACAAGCAAGGGCTGATCTTCTCATCCTTAATAATTCAATCCTTGCTTACCTTCTTCGCACATTTCAGGTTCCAGATAACATCATTTGCTGCATTGCACAGCTTTCTTTGTATTCTTATAGCTTCTGCTTGCTTTGGAGGCTTAAAACTACAGCCACCTACAAAAGAAAGAAGCATTATTACTTTGTAATTAAACAATAAAGATGAAGGATGATATTTCTACTCAAAAACAAGTAAATCCAGTAATACCATTATCATCCTTCTTATCAGATGATCCACCAAAAATAGCTATGATGCCACCATCCTGCAAAGTGAGGCATAAAATCAATAACACTTTACCAAACTTTCTAAAAGTAAGCCCTGTCATCAGATCATATATACGGAAAATAGTAAAAATTAAAACTGAAAGTGGAGATGGCGCTAAGGTCTAATGCTATTGACAACTGTCTATGATATAAAATAGAAATTGCCACGTAGTACAAATGGCCTCACAACATGAAGCTTCCATAATAATTTCTCTATGCAAATGTGCTTGGCATGTCATGGGACTATGGTTTTAGTGAAACGATTTTTTTTATATCAACTGCCAAACAAAGATCTGAAACCACAGCTAGTGAGTATATGTCATACAATTGAAACTTTAAATACGAATGCAAACATATATTATGTTTGGATTCGGATATGTAGAGATATTGTTGCAAAAGATAATCGAAAATCATACAGCTCTGATTGTAATTATGGTGTAGTTCATTGTGGAAAAGCAACGGCACAAAATTGGCACGAGTATGGCAGTTCCATAACTGCCATCGTCCAATTCTTGCTCATTGAAAATTCTCGTGCACAAGAAGTATTTTCGTGTAAGATCGATCTGGCACAAGAGTTGACTTGGCACAAAGATGACATGGATGTGACAGTTTAGCTAAGTTTGACTACTAATCAAATCAACTTTTATCACAAATTAGTTGGGCACCTACACAGTTTAATGGACAGGAAAAGGACTTGGTCAACATTGATTGCTCCTAAAACCGATACATATGTTAACTCGTTTGACATTAACAAATATGCATGAGATCAAGATAGCAACATTGGATAGCGAGCCATAGCACTGTAAACACTGTGAACCATATGTTGTCAATCTTCTTATGAGCCATTGAAGCTGAAATCTTCTTGTGTGGGCAAAGGATTCCTACAGCATACTTGAGAGCCCTTTGTGGCGGATTTCTATGGTATGTCCACTATTCTATACTTCGCTATTTAAGTTAATAGAGCTAACTTTTTTCAACAATAATGTTTCTTTTTTGCAATATCTTCATGCAACAATTTCCTTCATCAAGAATGGTGTACTTGTTTTGTTTCAGAAGTTATTAATTCGCTGAGCATTAATCTAATTATGTAAAGCCTTTTTTGTTAGTTGTTACAATGTAGAAAGATCTTTGAGTCACAGGGAGCTATATTATCCTCTTCCAATATTCGTATTCTTAAAATTATGCTTCATAGGAAAAGATGAACAAGAAATCTTCAATCATGCAGAAGTTGTCAAAACTTGTTGAGGGAACCAAGAAGCCTCCATTAGTTCAAGGAGAATTGGAAAAATATAAGGCTAAAGGTGAAGATGCATGGAAAATCTTGAACTCATCTGTGGCAGAACATTATTTCTCAAATATGGAGTGAAAACATTGCTAATAAGATCTGGACAACAGTACAAAACTTGTATGAGACCTCTAATCAGGCAAGAGTACTATATTTGCACAATTAGCTTTATGCACTGAAGATCATAGATCAATGAAAATGAGCAGTGTTGCAAAATTCTCTGATTTCTTGCAAGTTTCCCCAAGATTTTCATATTTCCAAGTTTTTTGAGTTTTTCAAGATTGAGTTTGTGCTTGCATAGTTCTGTCAAGATTTTGAAGGATTTTTCCTGTGCTTTCCAATTTCCCAGATTGTTGACCACAGTTGAGTTTTTTCCAAATCCAATTTTTGCGACACTGATAATGAGAACGTCAAAGATCACATGACGCACATTCATGATATGTACAACCAATTAGTAGCAGTTGGTGACAATTCAAACTAAAGATTTAATAGCACTAACCATAAATGGCCTCACTGGGATATTTCAGGCATTTGTAACAAGTCTCAATGTTATAGACAACGTCGTCGAGATGATCATTGATGAAGTTGACAAAATGTTGTTACAAGAAGAATAGTGCACAAAAAGATTTGAGCATTGCCAGACTGAACAAGCCTTTACTCAAAAGTCGAAGAACAGACACTAGGAGTAGAAAACTGCACAACAGGAGGAAAGCATGTAAAAGAATCAAAAGAGACGTTAGAAGATAGCATGCTTCTACTATGGCAAGAAGAGACACTGTGCACATGATTGTTTCGAGCACAAGCTCAAACAAAATCAAGGTAGGGTGAAGACACATTCCGGATGTTAGACAAAAAGAAGGATCTCGATAACAAAGAAGATGGCATGAAAAGGTGTGGATGGTTGACATCACTTGTAGCAACTGAAACACTTGAAGATGCCTGGTACATTGATTCAAGCGCAACCAAACACGTGACTAAAAGGAGAGACTAGATTGGAAATCTAAGAGCACAGACTCTTATGCTCTAGAAGCCAAAGTAAAAGATATTCCTGCATTACTGAAGAATGGAGAAATTAGAGACAGTAAAGATGGATTGTTTGTCTCTAGACAGAATAAGAACTTGCTGTTTGTATGTCTGATAACTAATGCAGACCTGAAGGTGGAGTTCAACAATGGCATGTGCCTCATCAAATATAAGAAGAGAAGCATGAAAAAAGCATAGTAATCATAGTTTTAAAAATCAGAATCGGACTCGGAATCGGTCGAGGGTCAACTCCGAATCGGAATCGGAATCGGTAATGAATCGGTCATAAATCGGTTGATTTGAATTTAATGAATCGGTTTACTAAAAAATACATAAAATATTTAAATTTTAAAGAAAAACATCATTTTCAAGATTTTAATCCATGATTTCAAAGCTTTAGAGACAAAATATCCGAAGTCTACTCATGTATATACCATATAAGTGTTAATATCTCAAAATGGCACAAAGTGTACTGTGCAATACATATCTAGTAGACTGGAAATGGAACAAAATACATAATCCATGAGGCCTATAGGCCCTAGGGTATATGGCTTGTAGAGTCCAAAAGATAACATGCTACATAGTTAGCTACATAATAGTGACTACTGCACAGTCCACTGTTCAAGTTCCACAGTTTGTTCAAAGTTCAAACTTCACGGTTTAGTGTTCTAACTCCTGAATTCACCGACCGCTAACTCTCCAAGGTTCTAGGCTTCCATGATGCCAACAAGTTAACAACACATGGAATTGAAGGTTGGGGGGTCAGGGGTAGTCACTAGAGAGGTCATAGGTTGGGTTAGGTAATTTTGGTTAGGAAAAAAATTTTAAAAACAAAAAAAAAAATTTAAAAACCTTGATTTTTGAGTGCACAAATCTTCACAAAAATCGGCCGATTTTTGTCATGAATCGGCTGAGCAAACTAGTTCAGTACCGAACCGGCCGATTCGGTGTCATAACCGGTCGGTTCGGTATCAAACCGGTCAACGATCCGATTTGCTCACCGGTTTGACTCGATCAACCCTTAAATCGGTTACTAGTAGCCATTCATAAGAAAGTCATTTTTAGAAGAGAAGGGTCTTGCTTTCGAATAATCTCCTTTTGAAGATGCAAAAGACAAGCCATGAAGTAGCAAAATATCAGCATACAATGGGATGCTGTTAAAGTTAGTGTAGCTGCGAGACCCATTCTCAGGGAGGATGGTACCCTAGTCAATTAACTAGGGCAAGGTAAGACCCTAGAAGGTACCCTAGGGCCCCCAGCAGTCTCCTGGGGTTTTTGGTTTGGGACCAAGCAGGTTGATGCCATGGCAAAGCCCCTAGCATGTGGCTAGGGCCCCTATATGCCTCTAGGGTATTTTGGTTTGGGACCGGGGACACGATGTCCAAGTAGAACCTACAGGTAAAGGCAGAGACACAATGTCTGGGACCAGGGACACAATGTCCAAGTAGGTCCTTCAAGTAGTTGATCAACTTTTAGTTTAGGACTAAAGCTCAGCTTAGTACTGAAGACCATTCTATGGGAGAATGGAGGACCCCGTCGAGGTGCAGGAGTTGATCAACATGATTCATTCTGGGACTGAAGGTCACCTTAGTACTAAGAGCCATTCTCTGGGAGAATGGAGGCACCTAGTTAGTTACCAAGAATTTAATTTAGTCTGGGACTGAAGCTCAACTTAGTACTGAGAGCCAATCTCTGGGAGAATGGAGACACCTGGTCAATTACCAGGAATTTGATTCAGTCTGGGACTGAAACTCAACCTAGAGCTGAGAGCCATTCTTTAAGAATGGAAGATGATGATGTGTGATGTCCTCTCTCCTAATTGTTACTGTTAGGTTGCTTCTCAAGGGACTGGCCACCCCTTGATGATGTCACTAGCACCTAACCCTTAGGAGCAGTATTGAGGACCAAAGAATTGTACTATCCGGCTTGGATCTTCCCCTTATACAGTGATGACAAAAATATATAAAACAATGTACCTTGAGAGAGAGAAAAGATTATTGGTCTTATCGGTCCTCTAAAGGAGTTGTTTGTCCACCTTATATGGTTCATCTTATCTTGTGGGTATGTGTTGTTTTATTGTGAACCCGTTGGTTGAATCATGGTCTTCTATCTTACTTGGTCCTAGCATTCTTGTTGTGTGTGCACCTTTGACTCTTACCTTATGGGTTTTATCCTAAGTCTTTTGATGGGACCATTCACTCTATGACTTTATTATAAAATCATTAAATGTTTATTTTATGGTTTTATTAATAAAGACCTTTCGACCATTTATTTATCTTATGGTTTTACTTTTTACCATTGGACCATTCTTAGACCTTTCTTAAGGTTAAAGCAAGGTTAAATATTTCCACCCTTGTATCTCTCCTGCATCCATCCTTCAACGCTCATAGCATAACCGAGTAGCGTGACTAGGTCCTTTCACTTACACCTGTGATTTCTCTTCCTCTGCGTGGCTCATCTTCGCATGACTGGACTATCCATGGATTCTCTATCAACTTGTCCCATGGCTCCTCGACTAGGCTATTCACGTCTTCTCTGCAGGACTAACCTGTGGCTTCTCTGTCGACTTGTCCCGTGGCTCCTCAACTGGATTATCCGCGTCTTCTCTGTCGACTCTTCCTGTGACTCTACGTGACTGGCTATTCTGCAACTTAGCGTGATTGGCTTCCCATGGCTCCGTGTGACTAATTATCCTGTGACTCTGTGTGACTAGCTATTCTATGCAGCCCCGCGTGACTGGTTATCTTGTGATTGCGTGTTCCGTGCATGACGACTCCTCTACTCCACACATGACAGCTCCTCTGTTCCGCGCCTGACTCCATGTGACTGGACTGGGTTCCTTCTGCTCTAGCTTGATCACCTTTCTTTGCAACATGACCTTCTGCTGTTTTGCAATGTGACCATGAGTTTTGTTTCCAAGTATGGACTGTGTTTTTCCTAACGTGACCTTGGATGTGGTTTGTGGTTTGTTCTCTACAGCACAACCTTCTGTTGTTTTGCAACATGACTTTGCACAACATGACCATGAGTTTGTTTTCAAGTGTGGACTGCATTTTTCCCAGCATGACCTTGAATGTGGTCTGTGGTTTGTTCTCCAATAGCGTGACCTTGAGTGTGATCTGTGGTTTGTTCTCCAAGTGTAACCTTGAGTATGGATTGTGGGTTTCCCAGCATGAACATGTGTTTCCTACTTAGCATGATTGTGGAAGCTTGACTGTGCAAAAGTGACTATGTGTCTCTGCACAATGTGACTGTATCCTTACCCAGCGAATGTGTTCTTTGACAACATGACTGTGCTTGTTGACTAAGAAGTCTAGGTCAATATCTTCTACTTTTAACCTCTTAGGCTCTCTCTCAAGGTACGTAAATAGTTTGCCTAGTTGACTTGTCCCTTCGGTGACAAGATCAACCTAAAGTATCTAAGCATAAGGTTGATTCAAATATTGGTTATGATTCTTTACTGATCATATCTAATGTACATTATTTTATCATGTTACTATAAATGGCATTTGATGATTCTCGAGGACCAACGTTAAGGCAGTGACTAATGGAGCGTTGAGTTGAAAGAGATGAAAATTATGTTTTTGTTTTATTACAGTTCAATTTTGTTAAGCAGTACTCCTCTAAATCTGAGTTTATATGTTCATGCATTAAAGTTTACTACTTGTGTTAAAAATTCCTATAACCCTGAAATTTCATCAGATGCATCCATTGGTATGGGGGATACTCCTACATTTCGTGCATATTGGAGCATGGGAACAACTAGGAAACATATTGTTTGTAATATCCCAAATCCCGATATTTTCTATTTCTAAGCAAAAATGCTGATACAACTGGGCATGCAAACTGCGATGCAAAAATCCCTATTTTATAGCAAAAATTAGGGTTAGGGTCTGTGAGATAAAATGAACACTTACCACTGATAAGCCGGCTAGCTTGCTCCTGAGAGAGTATGCAAGCACCAAGAACTGAATCGGAGATGGACAAATATCTTCCGCTTCCGGTGAAACCCCAGCAGCCAAAACCCAAGTCAGAAAAGGGTGACGTTTTCAGTGAAGGAGGTGTTCGATGACGCTGCCGATTTGCAGGACTGATAGCCTTCCTGTGCCGGAGAGAATACCTGGTACATGCGGAGTTTTTGAGGTCTCTAGGCAGGATAGCGACTTGCTCCAGAGAGGCAGCTGCTCACGCCCCCTTGATCCCGAAATAGCTGGTAACTGCTCCGGATGAGCACGGACGGATCTGATAATCATCGGGTACCAGAGTATGATGCTGATGATGAGAATGGTGCCTGAGTTTCGAAGTAAAGATGAGATCTGAAGGCCCAGCAACTGATTAGGGCTTTCTGGCTGAAAACCCCCCCTTACGGCTGCACACGTGTCCCTGCAACGATCTATACCATATACTAGATAACTTATGAATGAATGTAAGAGCAAATGGTGAACCTGTATGGCTTACCCTGAATGAGACTAGGACAGATGTTTCATTGCCGAAATCCCGTTAGCTGAAGACTCCGTATCCAACCCCAACTGCTGTGCTGCTATCCAAGAGCTCCCAAAATAATAATCCTCAAAAGTGAAGTCTCCTTTCGCTTTATCCTCCTTTTATAACTTTCAACTACGAAAACCCTAATCTTTGACCTAATTAGGTCACTTTATCTTCTAATTTACAGTTGACTTGCATGCATGCGGATGGAGACTTAAAGAGTGCATGCTTCATTAAATAATGCTTGGATGGAATGCACGAAGGTGGCCTTTGGCCTCGATGGCCCTTCTTGACCTAATGATGATGCCCTAGATCTTCTATGGATGGCATCAGTCCTTAGTTGATTCCCTAGCTGTCAGTAACCACTCAAACCCACAGGAATCACATAGGTTAGCGGTTTTGGGCCTTAAGGCCTAATCGGAAGAGGACATTACATTGTTGTCCGCTGATTGCACACCAGCAGCAGAAATCTTCTGAAAGTTGTCTTCTCACTTAGGAAAGTGGGAGAGGTGTGACCTTGGGGGCAAGCACAGAGCTAGGTATTGTCACCTACTCCTAGCTCCTTCGTTTAGGCTAACTCCTAACGAAGCCAAGGGGGGTAGTCCCTACAAAAAAGTTTCTATGGCTCTTAAGTTGTTAAAGTGTTTTGATTAGTTGTGGATGCGGATGGGTGTTGTTTAGGAGTTATTATGATTTGAAGTGTTTGTTTCTTATGAATATGACACTAAATCAAAAGCAATCCACGTTGCTAACAAGAGATTACAAAGATAAGCAAAAATTCCAGACTTTAATAGTGCATTCAGAGAAATAAATTATGATAAACCATAAACCATTGATCAAATAATATAATTATGCAGATTAAAAAAGGACGAGTGCCTTATGGAGTCAATGAAGCTGAAATGGGCCAGAGAATTAAACACAAGTCTAGAAATCAAGCTAGTGAATGTTAGGTGATGCAAGTGCTCTTGGTAGGTTTTAAGGTTTATATGTGTTTTTAATTAAGGTGTCAATGAAGGTTTATCAAAAGCCAAGAGAATCTTCTAAGTTCCCTCCGTTGAAGACATGTCAGGCCCGCCCAGTATCCCAGGCTGGTATCGCAAAGATTGACCAACTAGCCAAGAAGCTTAGACAGCAGGATTCCGACGGCTCTACTAGGAAGTACTTTGGAAGAATCCCTACAACGTCGGTGCGTTAGTTACAGGGTGTTAAGTATTATTAGGTTACTCTTGCAGGGTTTAAAGATCCAGTGCCGTTTCTGGGTACTCCGATCTGAGATCGGTCAGAGCATACTCCGACAAGGAGGGAAGGGAGTTAATTAATTAAAGGGGTGTGTGTTGAAAGTTTTATTAAATCGATTAATTAAAACTCTCCGATAGAGAGCGCTCTTGACCTTGTCTTATAACAAAGGTTCAAGAGACTTAATTAATCTAAATGCAAGGATGTGCAAAACTAATGATGCTCTCCGATAGAGAGTGCTCTTGACTTGTGTTACTGCAAGTTCAAGAATCTTAGTTTGTTAAGCTAGAATGAAAGAAATAAAACAATAACAATCTAACTACCCAAGAGTTTCTTTTAGGCTTTTTAGGGCCCTAATCGGGAAAGCAAGGAGGTAAGTATACAAAAAAAAAACGGAAATTGTACAATGCTTAAATAAATAATCAAATCAAATATTTTTCTTCATTTTTCATGTATGATAAACTAATTAGCAAATAAACTATCAAGTTAAAATGGAAAACTTCTAAAGATTATAAACTACTCTATCCTACTTTCAACGAAACATGAATCAAAGCATGAAAATGGGAAACGATACAAGCTTCCCCCAAATGGGGGAAGAGAGGTGTGGGAGCCGTAAGCCCACTTGCTTTTTATTAATTTGGTTACAATGCTTTCCTTTTTTGCTGCTATTTTTGCTTCCTTTTCTTTGATCCTGAAAGGTCTTTGGAGCAATCTGTAGAAGGGGAAAAGAAGAAGAGGGAATTTATAGTTTTTTAGGGCTTGCTTCTTCAAAAGTTTGCCAGCATTTCCGCTGTACCTACCACAAAAATAAAAAATCAGCAAGCATGTATTGTTAGAATATGGTAGGAAAGACAATGCACAAAAAAAAAAATTGAAAAAAAAAATTATACTTAGAAAATTTTTTGGATTTTACGTGCAAAGCATAGAACTTTTCCCTAGATCTAAAAAAGTAAACTAGATCTAGCAAAGGCCCTAAAAACAGATATGAAATAATAGAGATTTGAAGCTTAGATCTATTTTATGAGCAAGTACAAAATTTAAAGAAGAAATGTAGAGAAGTAGGTTTTCTTGTGGATGGAACACGAGATGGAGGAAGACTCCAGCTTTCTTTCGAATGGGAAGAGATCGATCTTGTAGGCCCTGCAATTACAATATGTTAAATGGTAGGTTGCTTGAAGCTTGGGCTGGATGTAGCTGAACTCGCACCCTTCTTCAACCTGTGACTTGCTAATACCAAAACTCAGATACAAGTGAGATCATATAGATGAAAAGTAAACAAAGGAAACTCAATCGAGATCAATACTACGTATAACTAACTACTCATATTCATCACGATTAGAACCTACTTTGCATAAATAACTGAATTAAAACTACAAACAGCTAATCTACCGTGCCAATAGTGGCTCTCTTGAGCTTAACATATAACTAAATCTCATTCAAGTAAAAAGAAAGAGTAAAGGGTTTAGGAATAGTATCACCTCAACCATAGAACATTCACCATATGCAAAAAGAGATGGACCTCCAAAGTCGAAAATCTTATTAATCAAATGTAAGCAAAGCTTATTACAATTTTTGCAGAGTAACTCTAGCACAAAAGTTCCATCCTAATAGAGCTCAAAGAGCCTTTATTTATACAAAGAGAGAAGGCTAAAACACTAAAACCAAACTAAGAGTAACACCGGAGTAATTGAATGAGATCGGCATGATCATTTGGAGTTGAACTGAGCTGCAACTGAGTTGTAACTGAGTGCTGGTGTAATGACGGGGGGGTGAGGTGGCTCATCCTCCCTCGTAATGATCACCCAACCAATAGATAACCCACACTTCAACCAAAAACGGATTTGACCAAAGAGGGCAAATTTCTGACTGATAGTTCAACTGCTACACTCCGATACTTGATCTAAAACTGACCAATATTGATTGTAATCATCATAAATGCTCCGTGACATGTCATTTAGCCTTTTATTTCGTTGAATTCGGGTTAATTTGAAGAGAATTGGATTTTCTCCAAAATAATCATTTTTTATTAATTAATCAATATTTTCCCCAAAACTGACTTTTTTGAAAAAATATGAGTTATGTGGCCGAATGATGATCTAAAACTTGGTGCTAGCTGGTTGGCTGATCATGAATGATTTTTGGCTCAATGTTAGAGCCCTCAATCACTACAAACGGACCCAGATGGCTGACTTATTACAAATTGAATTTTTCCATTTAAATTATGGAAAAATTTAATTAAAAATTTAGGAAAAATTAAAAAATTAAAAATTTGACGCGTCCGGTAAAAAAATTCAAATTTTTTTTCTGAGGATCCTAGCGACTTAGGACATGACCATAGTCTATTCTAACAATGTCTAGTAGGTTTATATATACTCAATTGGGCTCTAATAACCCCCCAAGGCCCAGAATTCAAAATCGGGCATTCCAACTTTGGAGGAAGCGGGAGAAAACCTCGTCAATTATACTCGGCTATAGGCAAAGCATAAATGTCTAAGGGCAAAAACTCCCTGGAATACCTTAGTTGAAATTCTACGTCTTAGGAGACCGAACCACTCAAAACACCCTACTAGCACATTTTATTACAAACCCCGCGGGGCCATGGTCATAATTATTCAAAACAAAACTGACTAGCCAAAACTGGTTAGACACAAAGGCGGATCATCTAATACACTGGAAACAAACATTTATCATGTTTGTAAAATGGCGGCTCCTCAACTAATCCAACTAAGTGCAAAATTAGTGGATAACACATATCTCACTATCCTAAAGACACAATGGATGGCATCCAATGGGGATGTCTCAAGGATATCCCCAATCATACGTGATATCAAGGCATCCCTCGACACCCACGAGATGGTGTTTGTAGCTTGAAGAGGAACCTCTACACAAGTTAGTGCCAAACGTGCAAGAAGTCCTCCAGGTCAAATCTATTTTGTAATTCACTTTATTAATAAAGTGAACGTCTTATATTTAGTTGTTGAGTCTAATAAAGTGTATTTTTAATACAATAGTGATTTAGAGTCTTAGATTAATCTCAACTGTACATTTCATTAAGAGATTAGGGTTTTAGCTAAAGTATACAGACAAGTCAAGGTTGAAGGTTAAGATGCATTCATTATTTCACTCGAAGACAGTTTGGCGAGGCAGATTTGGACTCTTGGAGCGCCAAATAGGAGCCAATTGAAGTTAGGAAAGAAAGGGGACTTTCTCCTAAAAGCAAGGTTGTTGTAGGTGCAATCTCTTAAATGTATAAGATGCAATTGTAAGAAGAGCATGATGTAGTTGCAAGATTTAGTATGCTAATGGAATATTGTGCCATGTTTCCCATTCTCCTTAGTCCTTTCTAGAAGGAGATGTTCAAAAAGGATTTAATTGTATGGACCTCGTACATACCCCATTAGAAAACAAATTTAGGACTTCACAGCTAGAAAAGAGAGTGTCTAAAAGTTTAAATCAATCTAATTCCAAGATGCAACCAAAGGACAACTTAAACAAATGGGATTGATTAAGTTATAGGTGCAATGGAATGAACTAAAAATGAAGCAAATAATGAATGAAAAACGCACAAAGCAAATAAGAGCATAATATTGTTTGTAATAAAATGTAAAAAAATCTATACATAGTCCTATGAAAGATAATGTGTTGGAGGTTTTGATGGACAAAGCTTGCTCTTGTGATTTGGCTTAGAGATGGTCTTTCTTTACAGTTGTGTGGTGGCCACGGTGGTTAGCTAGGAAGAAGGGGTGATGTGTCTCCATGTCTTCATGGTGTTAAACTGGTAAGTATGGTGTGCCTAACAACTTAAAATGCTCATAAGATGATGTGACCCTCTAATGAATGATTAAAAAGATGGATAACTAAGGAATTAGTATAATTATTTACTGGAATAGGAACTGATCATCATAAGGTATACCCAAGTTTTAAAGTGTTAATAATTGCACTTATGAAGTAAATGATTAAATAAAATGTTTTCCCTTGGGTTTTCTAAGGTTTTAGAGTGATAAATTAAAGTTAATCAAGAGAACATTAGAGGAATTTTAAAGATTAAAATGGGCCTCAATACAAAAAATGTACCATAAAAATCAACTTCATAAGAACCAATAGGATTCAAGATGACGATGTCAACCATAAGGGTAAATAGTTTTGGAAGGAAAGGAAAAAATTATTTTGTTTCTATTGTATTTTCAACTTATCTCCTTGAAGGTTTATTCAAATTTTGAGTGCGAGAACTTGTTGGATGCAAACTTTAATTACATACCCAATGATTACTCACACTCAAAATTTTCGTACACCTACAAAGAGATTAGTTGAAAATACGAGAGAAAAACGTAGTTTTTTTTCCTTTCCTTAAAAAATCCATAACCCTTAGTTTATTATTTTAACGATTATTTTATTATTTTCCTTAGAAGACATATTTTAGACTTCAAAATTCCCCTAATGAGCACTTTATCACACTAAGTAACCAAAGAACTTATGGTTTGCACTTTGGAATAACAAGTAATAAAAACATCCTCAATTATGAGCAGAACCATATGCACAATTGTCCCTTCTATTGGAGCTTATGCAACTTCAGAAGCTATTCTTATTGTTCTTGTATTGTACCTCCTACAGGAGATGAACTTATTGTAATCAATCATACAAACCCTGGAAGAACAATGTAGACCTTGTGGAGAAAACCAAGCAAAAGAAAAGACAAAATATAAATTATGTTGCTCCCCCAAGAGAAGTCAGCCGCAGCTAAAATAAAACTGAAAAATCTGTATAAATAGGAGGCACCCCTCCTCATTATTAAACACAGCAACACGGTAACAGCACAAGAGAAGTTCGCATTTTCTGGGAGAGAAAGTGTTGAAATATTGCAACTTCGAAGAAAATTCTATATGTATTTTTTGTGGTCCCCGATGTTCTTACCGGGAGAATCACTTGTATATCCTTATACCCCAATGTTTCTAATTAGGAGAACTAATAAGAGTCATGAGGAAGTCCCCTCTGTTGTAAGTCAGGTCATTAGTACCCAAGTTGTGGTTACTCGAGCCTACAAGATTAAATTAAGATTACTCAAGCCTACATAACTGAATTAATTATTAAGTGAACAAAAGAATATAAATAGAGGTGTGGCGCTCCTCATTTGAGACACACACACTCACTTGTGTAGCGCATGAGAGAGAGAGAGAAAGAGTTGTGGCTGGAGAAGAAGGAGGATCAGTCTTTTGGGTTTTACCTTTTATCTTTTTGGGGCATCTATATTGAGGAAGCTTTTGCTGCGTTTTTCCCATTAGAGTTTTCCCAGGATAAATCTTTGTGTTCTTTTTGTGTGGTTGTGCTTGTCTATCTTTCAATGATCTTTTGGCTTATGGCTATGCTGTTATGATGCTAAATGTTTTAAGATCTGATATAACCATTAAAAATTCAACATGGTATCAGAGCCACCCTGAAAGAAGACACTATGCAGCTACAAAAGCTAGGGCTTCTTACTTTTTGAGTCTCTCTCCACAATCTATCAGCAAAAGAAGGCTAGGTTGACTCTCCATTGAAGGGCGCATCTTTTTGTCGAAGCAGAATTTAATTCTGAGAATTTTCAGTTTTTGCTGCGGGAAATTAGGGCTTTTTTACAGAAGAGGAATTTTTGAGTGAGCCCGACATATGATTACTCTCCTCATCAAAATCGAAGTTTAGAGACCTGGGTCGAGATTTTTGGTTGGGTGAAACTCTGGGAAAGTCAAACCCTAGTTTGACCCCGAGCCTAGAAAAACCCTAAAATACTGAAACTGATAGTTTTGGTAGATTCGCTATATCTCGATATTAGAGAAGGCTCAAGTGTCGAAACTTTCACAGGTCGAAGATAAATTCTTTATGTACACTGTGTCCAAGTTTCAGACGCAAATTCGCTATATTCTAGGAGATATGATTCCTCCAAGTTAGGGTTCTAGCCTCTCCCAAGATTCATCTCTAAACAGGACAGCTGGGGAGAATTGTTATATCTCGGGCTACAAAGGTCCAAATGAAATTTCGCGAGATGTTCCTGAAAGGGCACGGACTGTACTTTCTGTCATAAGAATTTCAGACCCCGAAGATGAAACAGTGACATGTGGCACTCTATACAAGTTCACTCTTCTGAAAAGTCCTGAAATGAGCCACCTTGGGAAAACACGCATAAGTTCCAATTGGTAAAACCAATTCTTCTCTAACCTGCGGTGTTGGAAAGAGGACATGCGAGGCTACCTCAGTACAAAATTTCAGACACAGAGGAGCAGTAATTTCGAAGATACCGCAGAAACAATATCAGGCATTCTACAAAAGAAACTGAAGAAAACTAGGGCATCAGATATTTTGCAATTCTGGTCACAGTTTTGAGAAAATGAATATGCTGCTCAGCTCGCCTTCAGGAGGCACATCCTTCTATCTTGTCAGATCCGAAAGATTCCAAGTTTTAAAAATTAGGGTTTCTCTGACAAACCCTAGATCAACCAAATCCGGAACCAAGACGAACATCTTAAACCAGTAAGATCTAATCTTTTGCCATTTACATTTGAGGTTCTTATTTCAAAATGACCTAGCACCTCAGCTTGATGACAAGCTTGGTGAAGCTGAAAACTTACGAGCATGGAAGCATAGGATTTTACTGGTTCTTGAAGAAAAATGAATTGGACACCTACATAAGTGGAGAGGTTCCAGTTCCAAAGGGAAATGAGGCTAAAGCCTTACACAAGAAGAAACTCGATTCATAATAAGAGAAGAGAAAATGGGAGCAACTAAAGATCAAGCGCTCACGATTCAAAGAAGATCCCTCAAGCGATGAGGAATATGAAGAACTCAATTCTTGAAGAACCTCTTATCCATCTTATCATTTGGATAAGAAATGATGATGTCATGAATGAAGAAGATGATGAAGTAGAAGGATCAAGGAGTCTACCCACGAAACAAATAAAAGATAAGTATTCAATTGTCATTTCATGATATTGTTTTATATTCAGTTGATGTGTTATGCATGATAGAATGTTTGCATTAATGACGGTATGCATGTGATGGGTAAGTAACTCATGGTGCTATACACCTCTCCATTGCTACTTATCTAGAATGAAACCTCCTTGCTAACATATCGGATTAGTGCACAATCTCAATGATGTCATCTAGAAAGTTTCTATGAGATATGGATGAATGTTGTATTGCCTAAACAGTTGAATGATGCGTCGTTATGCATATGTTCTATGAAATGGTTCTAGGAAAGGTCTTGTACAACCTCCTACAAGAAAAGAAGGATGAGACTTGTTCCGAAGAACAAGTGATGACAATTCAAGATTCACTCCAATAAATATGAAACTAAAGCTCCCAGGGTTAGAGACACTGTGAGGGAAGAAAGAGCTTCAGAGAGCGATAGATCCACCTCGAAGGATGAAGACCACCATGGGTACAAGAGATAACTCAAGATGAAGAAAAGAATGGCGAGACTTCCAAACCAAAGTCAAAGGCCTCAGACACACTCTAGTTGTGTAACACGGTTGGGTCACATCATTGACGCTAACCTTTCCGGCTATGAAAGAAGTTATGATCAAAGAGTAACAGTCGATCATGGGGAATGATGTCTACGATATGGTTTCAAGACCTGAAGGGAAGTCCGTAGTATCTTCCATATGGATCTACAAGAACAAGGATACAAAGCATGGTTCGTGGTTTGCCTCAGAAAGAATACACTATGACATGACATACTCTATTGACCAGACCCACTAGAAGTATATATCAAGTAGTGAACCACCTATACAGAATGAAGAGGGAAGATGATGCTTCGCTTCAGGGGGAGTAACTACAGAAGACCTCTGAGTTCGACAGGTACGACATGATGGACAGCTTCCTGATGGATCAAGACTTTACCAAGAGAAAAGTAGGTTCCAACCTTCAAGGTTGAATGCAGAAGACTATGATATGTTGATGACCTGACAAGACGAACTCATGGAAGATGCTATGATGAAAGAATACTAGAATGATGTTTGGGATATAGTACTCAAACCAGAAAGAAAGAATGCGGTATCTTCCAAATGGATTTGCAAGATAAAATATGTTGCTGATAGAAGTAAGGAAAGACATGGCTAGAGGTTTCTCTCAGAAAGAGGGAATTAATTCTGAAGAGACACTTGCTCTAGGAAGCAAGGTACACTTCCTTCAGAACTATCATGGTAATTGCTTCCATGATGCAGTGGGATATACACTAGATGGATGTAAAGACAAGCCTTCCTTAATGGTATGATTGAGGAAGAGTTTTACATCAAATAGTCACAAGGATTTGAAGTTGAAGACAGACGGACTCACGTATGCAAGTCGAAGAAGGCCATGTATGGCCTGAACCAAGCTCCCAGAGCTTGGTATGGAAGGATAGATAGTTTCCTGACGAGCTTGGGCTTAACCAAGAGTAAAGCCGACCCTAACCTTTACTTCAAGGTTATAAAAGATAAACCTGGCATACTATTACTGTATGTGGATGATCTATTTTTTATGCAGTGGAAATTTTGAAAAGATTTGATATGTTGGATTGTAAAGCCATGGCCACACCCATGGATTCCAACCTAAAGTTGTTAAGCTGATGACTCGTCAGAGTTAGTGGATGTGACTCAATACAGACAGATCATTGGGTCGTTGATGTATCTAAGAAATACCAGACCAAACATTTATTTTATTGTGAACACCTTATCTAGTTCAACCTAGACGCGTTCACCTAATAGCTGCAAAACATGTGATGAGATATCTGAAAGGGACTATAGACTTTGGTCTATACTATGATGGAAACCATGATTACAGATTGTATGGCTATACAGATGCAGATTGGGCTGGAGGTGTCTCAGACAGGAAAAGCACTTCAAGTGGATGCTTTTGTCTGGGGTCTGCTATGATTCCATGGTTTAGCAAGAAACAGTCCAATATTGCTCTTAGCATGGCGGAAGCAGAATACATAGCAGCTTGCTCTACTAGTTGTGAAGCCATATGGCTTCAGAAGGTGATGTCAGGTTTATTGGATACCACAGTGATTCTATTTGATAACCAGAGTTGTATAAAGATGACAGAAAACCAAGTGTTCCATCGAAGCACATAGAAATCCGGCATTTCTACATACGAGATAAGATACAGATGATGATGTTTCAGTATTCCCATACTGAAGATACAGACGATGATGCTTTCAGTATTTCTATATTGAAGATACAGATGATGATGTTTCAGTATTCCCATACTGAAGATACAGATGATGATGCTTTCAGTATTTCTATACTGAAGATATAGATGATGATGCTTTCAGTATTCACATATTGGAGATACAGATGATGATAGTTCAGTATTCACATACTGAAGATGTAGATGATGATGGTTCAGATGATGATGTTACAAGATGATGATTCAACACTAATGTGTTGACGAAGCCTCTGTCTCGGGTAAAGTTAGAACACTTTCGTGACAAGCTTGGTGTTGTTCAAAAAGACCTTCCTCAAAAGGGGGAGTAGTGATGTTGCAGTGGGATTGTATCATCCCTGGACACCTGTCCTAAAGTGATCCGGTGACTTCGATCCTCGAGAATGAAGAGGGATTGTATCATCCCGGGACATTTGTCCATAACAGATCTGGTGATTTCGGTCCTCGAGAATGTGGTGGGATTGTATCATCCCTGAACTTCGGTTCAGAACGGATCCAGTGGCTTCGGTCCTCGAGAATGTGGTGGGATTGTATCATCCCTGAACTTCGATTCAGAACGGATCCAATGGCTTCGATCCTTGAGAATGTGGTAGGATTGTATCATCCTTGAACTTCGGTTCAGAACGGATCCGGTGACTTCGGTACTCGAGAATGTGATAGGATTGTATCATCCTTGGACTTTTGTTCAGAACGGATTTGGTGACTTCGGTATTCGAGAATGTGGTAAGATTGTATCATCCTTGAACTTCGGTTCAGAACGGATCCGGTGACTTCGGTTGTCGAGAATGTGGTAGGATTGTATCATCCGTGAACTTTTGTTCAGAATGGATCCAATGACTTCGGTACTTGAGAACGTGGTAGGATTGCATCATCCTTGAACTTAGTCCTAAAGTGATAGGGACTGATTATCCCGTAATTAAATCCGGTGACTTCTGTTGTCGAGAATGTGGTAGAATTGCATCATCCTTAGACTTAGTCCTAAAGTGATAGGGACTGATTATCCCGTAATCAATCCGATGACTTCGGTTGTCGGGAATGTGGTGGGATTGCATCATCCCTGGACTTTAAGTCCAAAAGTGATCCAAAGACTTTTGTCTTCGTACTGTGGATTGCAGGTTATTGTTGATGATGATGATGTTCCTGATCGAAAGATCCGAGTGTGATGATGATGATGTTACTGATCGAAAGATTAGAGTATGATGATGATGAATGATGTTGATCGAAAGTTCAGAATATGATGATGATGATGATGATGATCGAAAGATCAGAATATGATGATGATGATGATGTTGATCGAAAGGTCAAAGTACTGATGATGATGTTGCTAATCGAAAGGTCAAAGTGTTGATGATGATGTTATCAATCGAGCAGTCAAAGTATTGTTGCTGCTGAAGATTGAAGATGAAAACTAAAGTACTGATGATGATGTTGTCGGTCATAAGGTTGATGCTGTTGAAGATTGAAGAAGACTATATGATGTTGAAAAGCTTCCAATGATTTATAAATGTGTCACCCCAATGATGATGTTGATGATGCCCTCCTTCTCCTACTGTTGTTGTTGTTGATGTTGTTGTAGAATACCCTTCTCGTTAAGAGGGAGTGTTGAAATATTGTAACTTCGAAGAATATTCTATATGTATTTTTTGTGGTCCCCGATGTTCCTACCGAGAGAATCACTTGTATTTCTTTATACCCCAATGCTCTAATCGAGAGAACTAATAAGAGTCATGAGGAAGTCCCCTCCGTTGTAAGTCGGGTCATTAGTACCCAATTTGTGGTTACTCGAGCCTACAAGATTAAATTAGGATTACTCGAGCCTACATAACTGAATTAATTATTAAGTGAACGAAAGAATATAAATAGTGTGGCGCTCCTCATTTGAGACACACACACTCACTTGTGTAGCGCATGAGAGAGAGAGAAAGAGCTATGGCTGGAGAAGAAGGAGGATTAGTCTTTTGGGTTTTACCTTTTATCTTTTTGGAGCATCTATATTGAGGAAGCTTTTGCTGGGTTTCTCCCATTAGGGTTTTCCCAGGATAAATCTTTGTGCTCTTTTTGTGTGCTTGTGCTTGTCTATCTTTCAATGATCTTTTGGCTTATGGTTATGCTGTTATGATGCTAAATGTTTTAAGATCTGATATAACCATTAAAAATTCAACAGAAAGAAGCTCGCCTATCCTGCAAAAGAAGATTGTTTTCAGGGTTTCTATCTTTGGAAAGCATTTCCATATTTTTCTCTTTCTTCATTGTACACTGTTCTCAGAATTATCATCTCTAGACGAAGGTTGCTAGGTTTTCTCCCATTTGGGTTTCCCAAGATAAAATACTCGTGTTATTGTTGTGTTAATGTTCTATGCTTTGTCTATCTTCTAGTGATCATATTGATAAATACAATTAAGATATACTGTTATAATCTTATGAAAATCTAACATGGTATCAGAGTAGTGCTAGAAGAAACCATTGTCGAAACTCTATCTAAAACCTGTCAAAACTAGGGTTTCATCTTTCAAGGTCTTCACTTAACCTTTTGGCAAAAAAAGGGCCTTAGGAATTTCGCTCAAAGGAGGGCGCATCTTTTGGTGAAGACAGAATTCAATTCTAAGAATTTTCAATTTTTTACCTAATTCTACAGCTACAACAGAAATTAGGGTTTCATTTTTTGACCTACTCCCTCCACAGTTTTGGCTCGACTCTACCTCTTCTCAACTCGCCTCTTTGAGGCGCATTTATCTGTGGAGTCGGTTTTCCAAAACTCCAACCTTCAGTTTTGACATAGTCTCTGCTAGGGTTTCAAATCCTACAGTCAAGATGATGAGCATGAAGGTTGAAGATCGTCTAGAAGGACCTTCCAACTTCATTCCCTGGAAGTCTAGGGCTCTTATACTAGAAGAAAATGACCTATTACGGTGTGCAAATGAAAAGGTCCCAGGACCAGAAGCCGAAGAACACAAACCTCACTGGAGGAAGAATGATGCCAAAGCAAGAAGGATTTTGGTGGACTCAGTTAGAGTCTAGAGACCACTTGGTTCCTCAGATCTCGAAAAAGACGACAGTGAGGAAGATGTTCAAAACCTTAAAGAAGCTATTTGAACGCAGTAATATCAATGTGACTCTAACATTGAGGAATAAACTATCGAATATGAAAATGACAGTCCAAGAATATTGCCTCATATTTCATGAGGATCACTGAATTCCGAGACAAGCTAAAGTCCAGTGAAGACAATCTTGAAGAAAAGGATCTCGTTATGACCACCTAAAATGGTCTCCCACCATCTTGGGAGTCTTTCATCCAAACTATAAGTGGTCGAACAAAGTTGCCCAAATTTGATAAGCTATGGGCAGAATGCACTCTGGAAGAAACAAGAATCACAGCACGCCAAAGACTTCATGGCACTCAACCTGAGGAGAATCAAGCGTTCATATCTCATGCCAAGAAAGAAAAGGGAAGGGGAAGGAAGTCCTTAGATCACAAGCATTAAGATAAGAGATCAAGTCCTCCCCCAGATCAGAAGAAACAAGAGAAGGACTTATCTCAGATACAGTGGTACAGGTGCAAGAAATACGGTCATTATGTCAGTAGTTGTCGAAGTTCAATCAAAAGGAAGCATGAATATTCAACTGTTGATGTAGAAGAAGACCCTCCTCATAAGGAGCCAAGGAAGGATGATCGTTCGGAGTTCTTCTAAATAATATGAAGATCCAGACTGTGATGATTGTCAATCAAGCATATGAAGATCAGTGGACTCTGACAATGGGAGCCCACCCACAAAACTACAAAAGATAAGTACTTGATTTTAAATGCTCTAGTAGATTAGATCTGGTTGTTTTTTGAATATGTTTTACACAAATCTACATTTCTAAACTCAGGTAGTTAAATAGCATGTCATGTTGCACAACCCATCTAGGATGGCAACTCCTTTATAACATACTGGAGTAGTACACACTCTTAATGGTATGCTATAATGGAAACCATAAGCATCCAAATAATGGCCTTACGTATGTTGTGTTGAAGCATTGACTAAAAGGTTGCCTGCATATTTTTTTAATACATTGATTATGAAATATTGCTAACCATCTTACGGGCCTTGACTTGTAGGAAATGCCATGATCTACAAGGACAAGTGATCCCATTGGTATACAGATGGAACGGAAGCAAAAAGCCTCTAGAAGCATGTATTATGACTCTCAAACCCATAATGATCTCATGCAGAGATTTGGTGATCAGAAGCAAAAAGCTTCTTCAAATGTCGGTCTATCTACTGGTTCAACAAGATTAACTCAACCGACTTCTGAGAGACAGAGGGAGTTATCCCTCAAAGACAAGGATTCTAGTCTACTACAGAAACCTGACGACACTGCTGGCGTGACTCGAACAAGACAACTGAAGGATCCTCGATGAACTTGGTCGTCACCAGGATGGATAATTACTTTCCAGTCTACATTTACATGCCCAAGTTAGAACCTTCACGCATGAAGGAAACATTCGTGGGATATCGCAAGTCTTCAAAAGATTACAGAATATACATCCCAAGATCGATCAAATTGACATCAGGAAGGATGCAGCCTTTGAAGAAGAAATGGCTATCCGAAAAGGAAGAGGATCAGATATGGAGATCGATGACGATGAAGAGATGAGATAAGCTCCCCCTCTAAACATTAAGAGGGAGTCTGAAGAAATGAATAAACCGATCAGTCACATTGATCCAGTTGAGCCAGATGATGCTCCCACAGATATGGCAGTAAGCCAGAAAAGACCTAGATGGGCACGACAGATTTTGCAGAATACAGAGGAGCATGAAACTCCACATGGAGCAGATGGGAGCATTGAAAAATACAAGGCCAGATTTGTTGCCAAAGGGTTCACTCAAAAAGAGGGAGTCGATTATGATGAGACATTTGCTCCTATTGCTCGATATACTTCCATCAGATCGATCATTGCTATTACTTCAGCAATGGGATGGAAGTTGTATCAGATGGATGCCAAGACAGCCTTTCTCAATGATATTGTTGATGCATTACTCCTTGGGATTAGAAGTATGATAAAGGAAGAAGAAGATTTTCCTAGGTCAAGAAAAAATACACCATGGATATACTGAAGAGATTCGGAATGTTGGACTGCAAGTCCATAGCTACTTCGATGGATGCAAATTTGAAGAAGCTGAGAGATTCTGCTTCAAATTCAAATTTGAACAATCCCACTATGTATCGCCAGTTGATTGGGTCCTTGATGTATCTAACGAACACCAAACCAGATATTTGTTTTGCTATGAATGCCCTCAGTCAGTTCATGTGCAAACCCAGGCAAATTCATTGGACTGCTGCAAAACATGTGCTCAGATACTTATGTGGCACTGTGGGATATGATCTACAATATAATTCAACTTGTGACTTCAGATTGCAAAGGTTTATAGACTTAGATTGGTCCGGATGCACTACAGATAGGAAGAGCACTTCAGGATAATGTTTCACTTTGGGTTCTACAGTAATTTCCTAGTACAATAGAAAGCAGAACTCGGTAACTCCTAGTACTGCAGACGCCGAGTATATGGCTACTAGTTCAGCAGCCCGAGAAGCAGTTTTACTTCGTAAACTTCTTGCAGGATTGTTTGGCCAGATTCTAGAGCCAGGTGTGATTCACTATGATAACCAAAGTTGTGTGCAGTTGTCAGTGAATCCTCACAACAAGTCGAAGCACATGGAGATTCGATATCACTTCATATGTGATATGGTAGAAAAAGGTGCGGTCGAGCTCCAGTATATTCCGAGAGATGACCAAACTGCAAATGTTCTCACCGAGCCTCTTCCCAGGATGAAGCTTAAATACTTTCGTGAAAGACTTGGAGTAGAAAAGAACGTATCCCTCCTTGAGAGGGAGAGATGACGGAGAGACATTTACCATACTTTTACCTAGGTACCTCTACTCGTCTAAGTTCTCAGCCAGGTATGGGAGAAATCTTGTCGACAGATGAGACGAACAGATAGTAGATGGTCGGGTTTACACAAGTGCCTCTGCTCGTCTAGGTGCTCAGCCAGGTATGGGAGTAGCCCATCGAGAGATGAGACGAATAGGCAGTAGATGATCGTGCACATTTACTCGTTTAGGATCTCAGCCAGGTATGGGAGTAACCCATCGACATATGAGACGAACAGGCAGTAGATGGTCGTGCACATCTACTCGTTGAGGTTCTCAGCTAGGTATGGGAGTAACCCATCGGCAGATGAGACGAACAGGCAGTAAATGGTCGTGCACATCTACTCGTTGAGGTTCTCAGCTAGGTATGGGAGTAACCCATCGGCAGATGAGACGAACAGGCAGTAAATGGTCATGCACATTTACTCGTTCAAGTTCTCAGCCAGGTATGGGAGTAACCCATCGACAGATGAGACGAACAGGCAGTAGATGGTCGTGCACATTTACTCGTTCAGGTTCTCAGCTTGGTATGAGATTACCCCATCGGTAGATGAGACGAATAGGTAGTAGATGGTCATACATATTTGCTCATCCAGGATCTCTAGCCAAGCATGGAAGTATTCCATCGACAGTAGAGACGAATAGATAGCAAAATATTTTCTCTCATACATCCAGATAAAACAAATTCATAAAGACAACCTTCAATACGTTTAGATATGATAGAGACAGTATAGATGTACAGATGAAACCCAGATGATCGTGATGTTGATGAAGACTGAAGAATACCTTCCTTGTTGAGAGGGAGTGTTGGAGTTTGTGCAACTTCAGAAGCTATTCTTATTGTTCTTGTATTGTACCTCCTACGAGAGATGAACTTATTGTAATCAATCATACAAACCCTAGAAGAACAATGTAAACCTTGGGGAGAAAAGCAAGCAAACGAAAAGACAAAATATAAATTATGTTGCTCCCCCAAGAGAAGTCAACACCAGTTAAAATATTAGTGGAAAATCTGTATAAATAGGAGGCGCCCCTCCTCATTATTAAACACGGCGGCACAGCAGCAGCACATGAGAAGTTCGCATTTTCTGGCAGAGAAAGAAGCTTTCCTATACTGTAGAAGAAGATTGTTTTCGGGGTTTCTATCTTTGGAAAGCATTTCCATATTTTTCTCTTTCTTCATTGTACACTGTTCTCAGAATTATCATCTCTAGACGAAGGTTGTTGGGTTTTCTCCCTTTTGGGTTTCCCAAGATAAAATACTCGTGTTATTGTTCTATGCTTTGTCTATCTTCTAGAGATCCTATTGATAAATACAATTAAGATATACTGCTATAATCCTATGAAAATCTAACCCCTTCATATTTAATTGAAAAATATAACAAGTTGGAAGGCTCTTCGTTGGAACACCTTAAATATTTTGAAGACATTTCACACATGGGATACTTTGTCACGACACATTTATCAAACCTTTTGGAATGCTAGCCTAAGGAGTTTATGAATGATTTAATGGTTGGTTTCACCACATTTGACCACTTGGAAGGATTAGTGCCAAGGCACCCTAGCTCATTTAGCCCCTTTGACACTTGGAAATTGATTATCGCCATGTATAATATAGGTTTACATGGGGTGCCCTATCTCTTGGCACACATGTTGAGACAAGCATAAATCAAAATAATATTTTATGGCTTGGAAGGTTGGCACACATGCTTAGGGCACACCTCATTGTGTCCATGGATTGAAAGCTAAAATTCAAGAAGTTTAATCAATGTGCATTCCTCTCAAGTGAATTGGTTTGANGGAAGGGTGGCACACATGCTTAGGGCACACCTCATTGTGTCCATGGATTGAAAGCTAAAATTCAAGAAGTTTAATCAATGTGCATTCCTCTCAAGTGAATTGGTTTGATCTAACCTCCTTTTTGCTCTCCTTGAGGGGTGCAATCTTCATGAAGCATAAAATATTATTTCTTGTCAAACTTCCTTGGCAAATTCTACAAGGGTGTCTTAACTACTTCAAGATTATTTTGTTATTTACCTTGTTATTATGTTATTCATCCATGTTTGACTTCTTGTTTCAAGCCACACGTGTGGAAGTTGTTAAAAGAGCCACACATGTGGGAACTCAACAAGAGCACACTTCCATTATTAGTAAAAGGTGGTTAGAGCAAACACTTGTTTCAAGGCCATACCAACTACTTGAAGACTATTTTATCCCTTGATCAAGGTTGTTATTCATTGCACATGTATCGAGACTTGCCAAATCCCTTATTCTATGCACACATGTGGAGGTTGTTGTGCCTTCTAAAAAGTAGTTTGAGGAAGCCATGCATGCCTCAAGAAATTGGTTGAAAAGTTGGTTAAAAGTTGGTTCTCTTTCTTGAGGGCACCCTAGATAAATGGAGTTTATTGCACACTTATAGAGGACACATCACATGCAAGGAATATTTTATTACTTGATGGAATCTTGCTTAGGTCAAACCCTAATTCGTCCCCCCTTTTGGAGCCTTGTTCACCCTTAGGTTTTCTTCTTCCTTAAGGGCACATTTATGGAGTTATTTATCATTTCATGCTTGGTCAAGCCATATATTTGTCCACCTTGGAGCCTCTCACACATGTGGAAATTCTCTCTTGAAGGGCACACTTTTGAAAGGAATTCTTTATGAAGTTAATTGCCTAGTCAATCAAAGGAAGGAGGTGCCCCACTAGAATAGCTATTTTTGCAGGAGATTCCTAAGTAACTCATTATTTTAATATTCTTGAAATGTCTCAAGGAGTTAGGGGAAAATCATTATTTTATTGTATAGGAAATTGAGTTATACTCCATATAAAGAGTATCCCTTCCACTTTCATTTTTCATGGTTAGATTGTGGAAGAAATCATTGGGAGCCTAGTTGAATATCTACTAAAACTTTTGGAGGATGAATAAAGTATTTTGTGGGTGAAAACATCTTTCATACACTTATGCTATTTCCCAATCTTGCCTTAGTTTCCTAGAAAAATGTATATAAAATCAAAAGTAGGTTTAATCTTTATTCTTTTTATTATGTTGTCCTTGGAATATTCTTCTTGATGCATTTCTTCTCTACATTTGGTTGAATGCAAATTAACTTTATTCCAGATAATCATAATTCATGTATACATTAGTTTTTTATCTACTTTAGGAATGTCCTTCGGTAGCTTTCTGCATTTTGGGACAGCAAGGTGGTGGACCATAGAAGCTTATACATTTCAGCTCCATTGGCAACTCTTCTTCATTAGGATGGTCTCCCACCAAGTCACCATTTGATTTCATATGCCCACTAGAATGAAAATAACTTCTAGTCCTTCCATCCACATTTAATTCTTGTACCTTAATAAACCATTCTGCCGGAATTAAATAGCCTTTTCACCTTGTACTCCACTACATACTTTTCCAGCAATCTTTTCTAAGGAAGACCCCCCTTGAGCCAAAGGAGAGATGGCCTAAAGTACAAAAGAGGGTTGGTGAAGTGATAGTGGCCCTCTCTTAGTTCCTCCAAGAGATCACTTGAATTTTTAGGGCTTTATCTTAAGAGGTGAGGGTATGTGAGGTAACATCACCCAAAGGCTGAAAATTCATAGGATTAAAATCTAGGAAACCTCTAGTCAAAAAGATAAAAAAATTGTTTTGCATAAAAATCCTTTCATGCCAGAAATTTCTATGTGGTTTTACAGATATTGTTGTTGAGATAACTCTAGTTGTAATAGGAAATATGTATTTCAGCTAAAGATTACCTAGGAGAGGTGCTTAACCTTGTTTGAGGTTGTTAGGCATGATAACATAGGTTGCTTGAGATGAGCACTTGCACCTATGAGAGGTTTTGATGGGTAACTCTCATTATGAGAGATGATGGATTTACAACTTTGATGGCTTTTATGGATGTATTTTCAGCATGCATGATGCCTAGGACCTATGATAGGTGGTTGATTTGTTCCAAGGGTTGCTAATGATAGGTGGCAGATCTATGTGATTATTGATTGGTATAGTGTTATTTTCAACAAGTGACATCTTCAAGAGGCCTTGCAATGGGTGGCTGACTTGTTCCAGTAAACCCCAATGTGTTTTTTGCCTATGATAAGTAAAGGATCTTCTTCATATTGCAGATTTTCTACGATGGATATGGATTTTGTCTCTTATTTGTCCTCTAACATTGTGTCCCATGATGGATGGTATGTGGACGATGGAGCTTCAAGACATCTAACAAGTCATTATTCTGCAAGATTCAGGAGCAAGAGGGAGGCATTAGTATGGAGCTTGGTGATGATACTACTTATACTATGAGAGGAGTTGGCTCCATTTCCTTTTCAAATGCCTCCAAGTGATGGTCTTGAGATAATTGCTATTCTAGTCATTCCTAGGTTGAGGAAGAATCTTCTCTTGGTGTCTTGTATAACAGATGTGCAAAGGAGAGTTGCTTTTGAGGGACAACAGTGCACCATCAATGATTGTAGTCTAGCTAGTCTGAGGACTTTGGCTAGAGGACTGACAAAGGGTTTCCTTTCAAGTTACTTACTAATCCAACAGAACATGTACATTCCAGTGGGAGGTTGGAAAAGCCTTATAGCATTGAGGAGGCACATGCATGGTGTTATTATTTATTGGAGAAAGGTGCCTCACTTAGTGTTGTTTTTATAATGTTTTATATGCTTTCTTGGAGATCTTGTCCATAGATTTGAGCACCCAACATGAGGGCTAGCTTGTTGATCTCATTTTTAGCCTTTTTTCTTAAGTTGATCATGTTATCAACTAGGTTGCATCTAGTTGGACTTTCCAATGATCCGCCAAAGATGAACAAACACTTATTCAGTTTCAGAGTTCAGTAGTCCATTCAGGCCTTCCAAGACCCTTTTTTCATTTTTTTACCACATGTTCATACCCTACAGAGAAGTTGTAAAAAATGTACTAGCATGGTTTTTTGTAAAGAACTTGGCTTCCTAGGACTTAAACATCAATCCGGGTATTCCAAGGTGTTTTTTCCTTGTTAATTATATGTCGTGGAATAAACGACTTATAATTTTCATGTTTTTCACCTGCTCCACCAAAACTAGAATTGTCATCTTGGTGGTTAGACCTTAGGAGGTTATTAAAGTTCATGTGTCAATGTATATGAACATGCTAGACATTAATATTGAGTTATATGGGAATGTGCTAGGTCCCCCTAGGTTTTATTTCAAGTTTTGAGAAAAATATGGTTTCCCATAAACTTAGGCTATTTTTTAATAGTTTAATTGGGAAAATTATAAATGAAATAAAAGTGTGGTTAGAAGTCGGATTTTTCCATGTGGGTGCTCATTTTCTAACTCAGAGCACTTGTTTTACCCTTAGACCCACTTTTCCTAAATTTTAAGCGATAAATTTATCACTTACTTTAGTCAAAAATCTCCACAAAATAAAAATAAAAAGAGTCGATTAAAAAATAGAAAAGATAAAGAATAGAGAGAAAATCCCGAATTCCTAAATCAATGGATTCTTATCCGATTTGATTGAAATCAGTTGCAATCTCTTCCTCTATCAAGGGCAAGTTAGCTCCATGTCAAAGGCGCCAATATTAGAAAAGATCTAGATGATGGCAAGTCATCTTGAGTTGGGAAATGCGCCCTCCTTGCTTGGTTAGCAAATTGATGAGGCAACAGGTAATGAGTGGGTTGGTGCATATTCCATTGAAGAGCTGGCGCACCTCTTGATGTTGATTTTTCCTGAGCAGCATCGAGATCCATTCTCTTAAGAGAATGGAGACATCTGGTCAAGGACCAGGATGTGGAACCAGTCCAGCACTGGGGGAACTCAGCCTTGAGCTGAGTAGCCATTTTGTTGAATGAGGACATCTGGTCAAGGACCAAGATGTGGAACCAATCCAGCATTGGGGGAACTCAACCTTGATTTGAGTAGCCATTCTGTTGAATGGGGACATCTGGTCGAGGACCAGGATGTGGAACCAATCTAGCACTGGGGGACTCAGCCTAGAGCTGAGTGGCCATTCTTTGAATGGAGGCACCTAGACAGTTACTAGGAAGATGAACCAGTCTAGTACTGGGAGACTCGACCTAGGGTTGAGGGCCATTTGCCAGGAGAATGGAGGTGCTTGGTTTGTTACCAAGTATTTGACCTTGGGTCAAATTATGCATCCTATGGCTGAGGCACCTGGTCTGTTACCAGGATATCAATATAAGTCCTAGATCGGGTTTGGGCATGTGAGGCACTCCTACCCTCGATCTGTGGGCTTTGTGATCTTCTCCAAAGCTTAGCTACCCTTGGTTAAGACACCTAATACCCGATCTTGGTGGCACATGGAGTGTGAGATAAAAGCATTATTAATTCTCTCTATTTATGATGATGTACTTTGAGTGGGGATGAAGGACCCCTATGACCACTTGTTTTGACCACGGGGGCACTTGAATAAGGCTAAAAGTAAAAGTCAAAAATACATAAGGACCCTTAGACCACTAAGGAGTCAAAGTGAAAGTGCAAAAGGACCTTTAGTACCACTAAAGGTAAAAGTCAAAAAGATAAAAGAATAAAATATTATTAGTTTGTTCTTTTGAGTATTGGTCCACATCCAGGTGATTCAAAGGCTACAAAAGAAGATCAATCCATTTCATTTTATACACACACTTGCTTATCATCTTACAGCTGCTTAAAGGAAGATTTTCGTTGGTCTTGAGGAGAAGGAAATTTTTTGTGGTTATGCCCTAGCATGGAGGATTCTAGCTAGGGCACCCACATTTGTTACAGTCAACCCTAAGCTAGAGTTTCACCACAATCTCTTGCAGTAGTAGCTTTATCCTCTTCACGAGTTAGGGTTTCACCTTTCTCTCTCACAGATCCTTCACGGGAAGCCTAACAACCTTCACAGGCAGACTAATTTTTTTCCACGGGCAACTTCTTTCTACCTCAGGCAAGCTTGATCTTTCACGGGCGACATTCAGGCAACAACCTATTCAAATCTTCCTCGGGTAGCCTTGTTCCACCTTTGGACTGCTCCAACAGAGCTCAGGCAGCTCTGTCCCACTTCCGAGCATCTCGGTACAGAGTTCGGGCAAAGGTACAGGGCTTGGGCAGGTAACATAAGTGTCTGGGCAAGGTCCAGACAAGAAGAAACAGCTTGAGCAAGGCTCAGGCAAGTGATTACAGGGTTCGGGCAGACAAAAAGAAATTCGGGCAGCTCCAGTCAACTCAAAAAGTGACCTCATGCAGCATCTTGGGCATTCCGAGCAGGCAGGTACAGTTCTGGGCAGTACAGGCAAGCAGGTACAGATTTGGGCAGTTCGAGCAGCAAGAAAGAGATCTAAGATTTTTGGGCAGCTGAGAGAAATTAGGGCAAAAGGCCCTAATTGGTATTTTTCTGTAAAATTCATCTTTTGTGGATTTTTGCTATGTGGTTCAAACCTACTAGAGTTTGAGAATTATTGAAGTACATTCATCTCAGAATTCTGAGAAACTCGAGTCATCTCATTTAAGAGATGAATTACTAATGCTTTTGGGGTTTTTGTCCTTTAAAGGCTTCCCCGTTAAAAACTCTTGTGTTCAATGTGTGTGATGTTGTTGATGTTTCTATTGCACTTATCTATTGTTAGCTTACAGTCTGCAAAATTTTAAAAGATTTCATGGTAATGCTAAAATTTCACACTTGAGTGGTGGCGTCTACATCTCTTGTTCCACTTTAGTGTAACTCAAACTATTCCCCCAATCTCTCATGGTTGACACCCTCTCTAGCTCCAGTGGTCGATGTGCCCATGTTGTATTGGTTAGGCTATAAATAAAGCAGGCATCTCTTCCTTAGAGACTAGTTAGAGCTTTGGGATCAAATGTTGGCTATTGTAATGGTTCTATCATTTTGTTAATGAGAATAAAGAGACTTTGGAAGTCCATGTTGTGCAATGTTATCGAATGAGTGGATGTATTATCTCGGTTTCATGAGGCAATCTGTATTTAGTCTTTGTGCATTTACTATATGAAGATCTAGTGTATCGATAAAATTGGTATCAATTTTGTAGGAAGGATAACTAAAACTTGCTTGATTTAGTTAATACTTTATTTGTTGCAAGTTATAGATTCAGGACTATATGTTTCATTTGTTTATGCTTATATTCTCTTGATTTCTAATCTTGTTTCGTTTCTAGATTTAAAGGGTTTTGTCCAAGTATGTTGTTAGTTACAGGTTACTTGATTTGAAGAAGTAGAGAGCTTGCTTGCTCTTGCTCTTTCAAGTCTCTTTCGAAAGATCAAGCCCTCGGTGTCCCACGCGTCAAAACCTTCAAGCTTCTTTGCTCAAAGATCCATGTTGCTCTTCTCTTTCTCCTCGTAGTTCCTTTTCTTTGGTTACAAATTTTAAATTTCAATTTGAATTAGATCTATCATCTTAAAGCTAAAATCACAATCAGATCTAGTTTCCTTTGCAACGGTGGTAGATCCTAGTTATTTTATAAATAAGTATTATTTGCAAGCTAGATCTAGTATAGAAATCTTTCATTCCTTACTTGTTTTATTGCTAGATCTAAAGGCTAGGATGAAAGATTTTTCTTTTGGTATTTAAAGGATAAATTTGGCAAAGTAAAAAGTGCTTTCTATTGGCTGCCCTAAAAGTGAGCCAAGATCCTCAAACGGACTTGTCCTTTTGAGTTATTTTTGTCATTTCTTTGAAGTAGTCTTACTTAGGAATTTTTGCAAACTTTTTGTAGTATTTTCCCAAACACTTTGGGAGTGTTTGGGAGCATGTTCTAAAAACTTGTTGGTTGTTTTTTGCCTTTTGATGAACAAAAGGTAGACAGGCATGCTGCCCAAAATTTGAAGTTTCAAGCAAAGTTTAAATTTTCTTTTCTTTCTTAGATTAGATACCTTGGATTTTATTTTCATAGGTACCACCCCCCTTGGCTTCGCTGGAAGTTGGCCTAGACGAGGGAGCTGAGTGTCACTTGACAGCACTTGGCTCTGTATCAATTGAGTTATGTATCTATAAACCCACTCATTTATGTATCATGGTCAAGGACAACTTATATTAGAGCTAGTTATTCATACACCCACTTTGAAATGTATTTGGGACAACTATATTCAAATTGGATATCCATAAACCCACTCGCTTTTGTATATCGACCACGACTTACTCTATCAAATTGGGTATTCATAAACCCATTCACATCTATATTTCATCATGCTTCTCTATGCCCCATGTTTAGCTTAAGGAGGGGTGTTGAGAATGTTACAATCCTTAACTATTCCTACAACAAATCCATATTAATTATTAATGTAAGCCGATAATGGAATGTTATAATCTTTTATTATAATACTAGGTTTTGGTTAAGGCCAACCTAATCAACTTGTTATGTGGTCCCATAACCCCCTTAAGTAGGTCACTTGTAATCTCATCTTGTGATCTATCTTGATCATTCTTTAGCCTACAAGCATCATTCTTTATCAAAGTGATTTTTTCCTAAGCGCACCTACATCTTTGGCATTCTTTATTGTTCATGGTTTAAATTCTCTCTTATGCTTGGTGATGCTCTCTCTCTAGCACACTTAAGATGAGCTCTAGTGTTGTTGTTTCAGGTTTATATTGGCTAATATTGCAGTTTTCCCTCTCCAATGCACTTGTGCTAGGGCATCCTTTCTCTCTAAAGAGTGTGTTACAACTTGAACTAGAATGTATGATTAAAGCCCCAAAGAACAGAGCTAGCATATCTATAACCTAGAGGGGTCAGCCACTGTCACCTCAATGACTCCCACTCTACACTTTAGGTTGGGTCTTCTACAACTCAAGGGGGTCTTTGTTAAAGAAATGTAACTTTGGAATATATTCTATTGTACTTTTATTATATTATTACTACTCCTCCTTCAGGAAATGTCCTTTATGTAATTGGTCAGGTAAGTCATAAGGTAAAACCTTCGTTGTAAGTCGAGGAAATAGTACCCACAAAAGTATTATATAAATGTTATTTTGGGTCTCCCTAGGTAAGTCCGCCCTGTTTAGAGCAACAACCCGACCTAAGTAAGTTAGAGATGTCACTCACTCGATGAGTATAAATAGGTGAGGTGCCTCCCTCATTTGGATATACATCTCACTCAAGCAAGTGCACAAGAGAGAGAGAGTGAAGAGGTTCGCTGGAGAGAGGAAGTTGATACTCTTGTTTTGGGGTTGTTCACTGTACTTGGTCAAATTTTGTATTGAGGAAGTTTTGTTAGGTTTTCTCTCGGAAGAGGTTTTCCCAGGATAAATCTCTGTGTTATTTTTGTGTTGTGCTGGTCTTTCTTTCAAAGATCCTATGGAATATGGTTATAATGTTATGATCTTATGAGGACGATAAGCTCATAGATGGGTGCAAGAGGAACTTGCAACAAAGTTCAAGATGAAGACTCTTGATATCCAATGAGCTTGAGAGATGAGATAGATGGATACGCAAAAGATCAACAGCAGAGGAAGCTAATAGTCACCCCAATGCACAATGTCTCGATGCAGAGAGTACAAGAAGCAGAGGGAGGATGGTGCTCCGCTTCAAAAGGAGAGACTACAGTAGATCTCAAAGTTCGAGAATATTGACATGATTCTTGGAATTAGAGGTGTGGAAAAATCCAGGTGAGATTTTCCTTAGCCAAGGAAAATATGCAGTCGAGATTTTGAAAAGGTTTGAGATGTTGTGCTATAGCTACACAGATGGCATCAAACTTGAATTTTCTATGTGATCCTACTTTAGAGACAATTGATGCCATAGTCTACAAGCAGATGATTGGTTCATTGATGTACTTGACGAACATGAGGCATGATACTTGCTTTATAGTGAACACTTTTGAACCAATACATGGTCACGTGATTGCGGCAAAACATGTGATAAGGTTCCTAAAGGGTACATTGGATTGTGGCCTTAGATATGCATATGATAGTGAGATCAAATTACATGGTTATGCAGATTCAGGTTGGGCACACAGTGCTGAAGACAAAAAGAGCACTTCAAGATGTTGTTTCAATTTGGGATCAGGTGTGATCTTGTAGCTCAGTAGGAAGCAAACAAATGTTGCTCTCAATAAGACAGAGGCTGAATATATTGCAGCATGTTCAGCTTGTGCCAAACCAATCTCGCTTCACAAGTTGTTGACAAGATTGTTTGATACCGAGATGGATGTGAGCGATATCTACCAAGGTTATCAAAACCAAATCGGTGGTCAAACCGGCCAACCCCGAGAACCGGAACCGGACAAAAACTGGGAAATAACCTGAATCAAAAAACAGATTGAGCAAAAATACATAAAACATTCATATTTTCAAAAAATACATATATCCATGTGCATCCATGTGAATTCAAACCATTATACACAAATATGCAAAGTTTCTGATGTATATAGCAAGTAAGAGCGTATAAAACCAAAATAGCATCAACTACAAATACATATCTAAAGAAAAGTACATCATCAAAGAGGTTATAAATGGCCTCTAAAGTCAAAATAAAAGCATATGATTGCAGTCTAGACTCTAGAATCTACAATCTAATGATTCTAATCATATATCAAAATTATCTGAGCCCTCATGCTTAGACTCAGAGTCGTCATCTACATCCTCAACATCAGCATGGCTCCCCTAGGCCTCAAGGAAATTGTCTAACTGCAACATCAATGTTCACATTCTCTTGTTGTGGAAGAGGGCCAAAGTCCATCCACAATTAAATGTGATCGATATGGAGCATGGGAGCCTCCTTGTATAACATTAGAAGGGTCGTGGTTCAATTAAACAACTCACACGTGGACCCTATTTTTTATTTTATTGAAAGAATTTGAAATTAGCTGTTTTTGGGGATCCTTGGCGTTTTTGTACAAAACCGGCCAATTTTGTACTAAACCGATCGATTTGGAGAAAACCGGGTGGTTTTATACGGAACCGAACGGTTCAACCTTGAAACCGACCAAAAACGATTTGAGTGCGTGATTTGACTTGGTGAAGCTTGTAAACCGGTCCAACTGATGGGTTTTTTCAAAACCAATTGGGTTTTGATAACATCGATATCTACTGCAATAACTAGAGTTGCAATAAGATGTCAAAAACTCCATGACAAATCAAAGCTTGGGCACGAGAGATCATCCAAAGATGCAGAGAAGTATGGTGCTCTAGACAAGACTTCGATAGAAAGTAAGAGGCCTCGAACACACTCCAGTTATGTGGCATTGTTGTGTGACATCATTGATGCAGAGCCTTCCAACTATGAAGAAGTAGCTAAGAAGAAAGCAAGGGAATATTCCTTAAGTGATGAGGAATACGTACTTTGATCCAGAAGAATTCAACCCACGAAGATGAAGATCGTGCTCTCATCCATTTCAGCATTGGATAAGAAGGGATACATTTGTGAATAAAGAAGGGACTCACAGATTCAACACCAGTACACAGTTCCATGTGACCTATGGTCAGCATTGTCGATCATAAGCTAGATAGGAGCAGGTCCTCAAAATCAAACAATGAAGTAGAGCACGTTGTTAGAGACTCCAATAATTCCTACAAGGAGACAAAAGATTAAGAGGGAGTCTACCAAACAAACAAAAGATAAGTATTTGAATTATCATTTCCTTTATATTTAGTTGCTTAAATGATATTGTTCAGTTGTGTACATATTTATGTTCCTAGATATAGGAATGTATTATGCATGTTAAGAGTGTTTGCATTGATGAACAGTATACTACTAATATGCATGTGATGGGTAAGTGGCCTATGGTGTTGTACAACATTCCATTGCTACTTATCTAGAATGAAACCTCTTTGCTGACATGTTGGGAGTAGTGCACGCTCTTAATAATGTTCTGGTAGAGATGGAAGGCATCTACAAAGTTACAGTATGCATACACGATATGGATGAATGTTGTGTCGAAGCATTGGCTAAGATAGTTGGATATGTCTTTATGCATAAGAATTTTTATATTATTAATATGTTTTGGAAATTATAAAATGTTTCTAATCATGCAACTAAATTTGAATTGTAGGAAAGATCATGTGCAATCACCTACAAGAGAAGAATAATGAAGAACAAGTGATGACGGTTCAGCCATAACACTCAAAGCAGATTTACTTAGATGATGATGATGTGGTTTCTTGGAACAGTGGTGTGGCAGGTCAGTCTAGGATTGGTATGTTAGCCTGACAAGTCCCGTTTGATCCCAGTGGGATTGGTATGTCAATGTTGACAAGGCATGTTGGATCCTACGAGGATCGATATGTTCGACTATGCTTGTTTGGTCTAAAAGGATTAGTAAGTCAAACAAGGCCTGTTTGATCCCCGGATTGATTGGTATGTCTGACTAGGCTTATTTGGTCCGAAAGGATTAGCAAGTCAGACAAGGCTTGTTTGTTCTACCAGAGTGCCCACTATAGAGCTACTCCAGATGTCCACTGATGATGATGATATCCCAACATTTACATGTTGATAATGATGATGTTCCAACATTTCCATGCTGATGATGTTCTAGATGATGATGATGATGACGATGTTCCATCATTTACATGTGGATGATGTTCCAGATGATGATCCAACATTTACATGCTGATGATGTTCCAGATGATGATGATGATGCTCCAACATTCACATGCTAATGATGTTCCAGATGATGATGATGATGATGATGTTCCAGCAGTCACATACTGATGATGATGCTCATGTTGATGATGATGATGTTCCATACTGATGCTAATAACGATGTCCCATGATGATGTTCCACGCTAATGCTGATGAAGATGTTCCATACTAATGCTAATGACGATGTTCCATGTTGATGCTAATGAAGATGTTCCTTGTTAATGTAAATACTGATGATGATGTTCCAGATACATGATGTTGTTGTTGTTCCAAAACTTCCTAAGGCATATAGATTCACTAGTCAATTGTATAGTTGTTGTTGTTGTTGTTGATGATGCTGTAGAATACCTTCCTTGTTAAGAGGGAGTGTTAAAGAAATGTAACTTCGAAAGATATTCTATTGTACTTTTATTGTATTATTACTATTCCTCCTTTAGGAAATGTCCTTGATCTAATTGGTCATGTAAGAGTCATAAGGTAAAACATTTGTTGTAAGTCAGAGCAATAGTACGCACAAAAGTATTATATAAATGTTATTTTGAGTCTCCCTATGTAAGTAGGCCCTATTTATAGCAACGAGCCAACCTAGGTAAGTTAAAGATGTCACTCACTTGATGAGTATAAATAAGTGAGGCGCCTCCCTCATTTGCATATGCATCTCACTCAAGCAAGTGCGCAAGAGAGAGTGAAGAGGTTCGCTAGAGAGAGGAAGTTGTTGGTCTTGTTCTTGGGGTTGTTCACTGTACTTGGTCGAATTCTATATTGAGGAAGTTTTGTTGGGTTTTCTCCCCCAAGAGGGTTTCCCAAGATAAATCTTTGTGTTCTTTTCGTGTTGTTGTGCATGTCTTTCTTTCAGAGATCCTATGGCATATGGTTATGATGCTAAATGTTTTAAGATCTTGTATAACCATTAAAATTCTAACAGTCTTTCCTAAAGATAGGATTGTTAAAGCTCAACAATGATGCACAAGGTGACATGAAGAGATGGCCTTAACAAAAAAGTTTTTCGTGTTGTATATAGAAATAAAGGGTTGATGGGAGGACCATGAAGACTAGTGCCAATCCCCGAGGGAAATATTGTCAAAGAAAAAAAGACCAATGAAAGGGTGAGTTAATGAAAAGTTAGGGAAATCGGGATTGTTTGCACATGCCAGTAGTAAACCCTAACATGTTGTAAAATGAATGTAGAAATCACTAGGAGATCCCATGTAGTGCCAACTAGGGCATGACTCATGCAATGAAGTATTAAAATAGCAACGCCTCTTAAACAATCACAAAAGCAATAGTAATACATTCATGCATAAACCAACAAAGGAGTGGAGGAGATTTTCTCACAACCCTTCAAATGAGACAAATTTGTCTTTCTATGGCCCTAATCAACAAGTCTAATTATTCCACAGATCACTTGCAACTTTAAAGATGATAACAATGAGAAACACACTTGCAAATGGGGAAGAAGCCCTTACTTTGATTTGCACCATGAAAGATATGTCTATTAGGCTCTAAAAGCAAGAGAGATCTCAAATTCCAACCATGGAAGCAATGCTATTTTTTTCACCTTTATTCTTTAAATGGAGTCTACCAAATCTGAAAATGCACATGAGCACGCTGCATACCCAATACCAATACCAAAACGTGTGAAGTCGCCAAGGTGAACTTGAGATGCCTTCAAACATTGCTTGCTTTATCCCTACAAATAACCAATCTTCAAAAATATAAAAGGACAAGGACTACGTCCCTTCATGGACTCGCCATGTGAGAAGAGAAATCTACAATAATAATCTCCCACAAAATGTTATGAAGCATGATCTTCAAAATTTTCAAAAAAAAGGGGCCTTATCCTCACCAACGACACCAAAATGTTACAACGTGAACTAGCATGTATGATTAAAGCCCCAAAGAACAAAGTTAGCCCGACTATAACCTAGAGGAGTCACCCATTGTCACTTCAGTGACTCCCTCTCTACACTTTAGGTTGTCTCTTCTCCAACTCAAGGGGGCCTTCCCTAAAAATAAGATTACTAAAGTTTAGACAATCATGCATAAGGTGATTTGGAAGAGTAGCTTCAACAAAACGGCTTTTTGTGGTGTAGTGTATAGAAATAAACAGGTAATGGAAGGACCCTAAAGACTAGTGCCAATCCACACGGAAATGGATTCAAAGGAATCTAGTCCAACAAAGGGTTAGTTCATGAAAGGTTAGGGAAAATCAGATATGTTTGCACATGCCAATAATAAATCCTAACATGCTGAAAATGAATGTAGAAATTAGCTAGGATGTCCCAAGAACAGTGCCACATCAAAACAATGTCAACTAGGGTGTACCTTATACAACGAAGTATCACAAGTTCTTACTCTATAAAGATGACTCGAGACAATGTAATAGTCATGCATAAAACATCAAAGGGAGATAGAAGGATACAGATCTCACATAAAACCCTATAAGTATAAAGATTACTCGAAACAATGTAAGAGCCATGCATAAAACATCAAAGCGAGATAAAGGAATACAAAACTCACATAAAACCCGTCCAATGAGACAAATTTGCCCTTTTTATGGCATTGTTAACAAGTTTTAGGTTACTCTATCATCCATTAACAACATTAGAAATAAGAACAAGGAAGCCACACTTTGAATGGAACAAAAACCCTTACACATCAAGTTAGACAATGAAAGATATGTTGATTAGGCTCCAAAAGAGAGGGAGCTTTCAAAATCCAACCATGAGTACAAAAGAGAAAGAGCCTCTCTTATATACGAGAGAATCTCAACTTCCTTTGAAATAAAATAATAATAGATTTACCAAAACCTTAGATCTATCCTAGGGAGGAGTAAACAAATAAAAATACCCCTCTAAATTCTAACCAACTCTAACAAACATCCACAATATGAGGTGGTCAATGCCACATGTACAAGAAACAACCCATACGCTTCTCCATGCAAGGAGGAAATAACTCCAAGTGGGAGATCTCTCATCATAGTAAGGGAATAAACCAAGTACTGAAATCCACCATGTATGGCACTTCCCAAACATAGCTATGATGAGTGAGATCCACCTTTTTGAAGACAAGGTACCAAACTATTGAAAAACAACCTACTAACCAGCAAAAACAGCGTGAAAGATGACTCCAGCACTCCCAAACTACTAGGAATCTGGTTGAGAATTTTGTACCTTCAAAAAGGTCTTGGAAATACCTTTCCAACCATATATGGCACTTTTCAAACAGACCTAGGATGAGTGAGATTTCCTTCGAAATACAAGGTACCAAACTACTAAATTAATAAAAACCAGCAAAAAACGGCCCAAAAAGAGGTCTCCACTGCTCTAACACCCTGAAGAATGAAGATAAGCATTTTAGACCATGAGAAAGGACTCGAATGGAGCTTTCAAACCATATATCATATGTCCTCATCTAAGCAAAGGTATTGGAGAACCAATCGTTTGAAATCAAGGTCCTAATTTGTTGAATTCGCCTTAGGATAACCATGAAAACCAACTGCAAAATGTGAGCAAATGCCAAGAGCTCAACACCACCTTGAAAATCATTAATATGCCATCCAAACCATCATTAACATCCCTATCGAAAATTGTGATGGAAATTACAAGTGGACACTCGTGCAATATGGGGGTAACAGAGAGCACTGTGCTAGTGCTATTATTTTCTCCATTTATTGTAGATTTTAGAGTTTGATGATGGTTCAGTTCAATCCTTCACTTTCTTACGGATCTTAACACCAAATTCCAACAACCATATCAAATGTACAAATGAATCAAGCAAGTTACACATGCCCTCAATGTCATACAATTAGCAGAGTTCGATGAATATTCAACATCATCTATGTCAAAGAAGAAAATGACAACTTCCAAGAAAGACTAAAAGCATGATTGTTTAATGAAGGAAAAAGTCCTTTCATGATTAAGATTTCTAGGTAGGTATAAGAAAACTTGGACACCAATGACTTAAGAAATCAAACAACACCCAATAATACTATAATAAAGGCTCATACAAAGTGGCAGTGAACTCAAGATATAGATGAATATGGAGGCAAAATACTTTTATGACTTCAATGAGGGTTGTATTTCACCAAGATATACTACAAGTGAATAACTTCCTTTCATGTCAACCCTATGAAAGGAATATTTTGTGACATCAAGAGTACCCTCTACTTTGAATTCCACAATATGTGACACATGGCATGATATGATCGGTTCACATGTCTCTCGAGATAGACCAATATCCTAAACATATATGTTGTTATAGCTAATGACATCATCTTGCCACATGGCATGTTAAAAGCCTTTCACGTGTTGTTTTTCCATTAACAACATCAATCAAATCATGAGTTCAGGTACAACTTTCCTTAAGCATAAGACTCCAATTAAAACCCATACAAAGAATGTGGCTCAAAAAATCCTTGTATCCCTTTCTTCCTTGAGTTATCAGAATGCTTGTCTATCTTCTAGGTGGCTCAATGTTGATTGGTAGCCAATCTAGCATGTGTCACATTTTTATTGTTGTTTGTCTCCCGATATGTCGCCTACAAATTATCTTTCAAAGCAAAGTGTTGAGAGCCTTGATACTTTGATATTCCCAAAGTCTTTATTGTCAATTTATCAAGGATCCCTCACTTGGTAATAAAACTTTACAACCTCAAAAGGCCTTGACCCGATAAGTTTGACCTAGCCATACAACACTTATAGATTTCATCATTATCCTTCCATCATTTTTTCCTTTCCATGACTCTACCACATAGCATAACCCAATCCATCCACCTAGCAAACTTTGATTGGCCTTCTAGATGTTTATGTGTCATGATAACATCAATAGAGGTATGAGCCCATCGATCTATCAAGGTATTAAAAAGAGCCTTAACATATGAGATAGATAGATGATGCTTGACTTGACCAGCGAGCCAACTTATCATTGGCTTATCGATTGTCTTGAGGAAAATCATGTAGCGCTAAAAGTAGCTCGATGACACATGTGATGATTTGACTTGTCCAAGTGAGTATACATGTGCCAAACATTGATTGGTACATGTGTCTTCCTCCAGTTTATGCATCGATTCAACTAGCTATTGTATCTCGTTGACATCAAATTGCAATGTCACATGTCTCATCCCATCACATTTGCATGTATAGTTTATCTTTTGCCAACATGGAAGGGTCCAATGTATAGGTGGCATGGTTTCATTGGTCCATGTGCTTGTACCTAATTGCTCCTTGTAAGTTGTAACAATTAGGACATCAAGCTACTGGGTTATTGAAAATTCCAAAGGCCACATACTTGAGATGGTCCAACAAGGGTTGACTTGACCATTGGGCCAACACAATAATTTTATGAAAAAAAATCTAAGACATCAAGGAAAGAATATAACACATTGGATAACTGAAGCTTGAATGATATTGACCTGAGGTCCCTTTGACCTGAGAAGACCCGAGCTGGATTAAATCCTAAAACATAAAGAAGAGCCTAATCATGTTTGATCCAAGATACAAGGTAAAGTAAACAACTTTGCTCCAAGGCCATAATACACGCATTGAGTAAACAACCATTGTCCAACACTTGGAAAACTTAAAAAGAACAATAAAGTTATAAACTCTACAAGGGCACCCAAGATGAATAATGAAAACCATGAATCTAAAAATCAAAGTCAAGCAGAACTAACATTAAGCCTAAAAAATTAATAATACTTCCCAAAATCGCCATGAAACTTGCAACTACTACATTTCCTATTATATTCATGACCAAGACAAATTCCCTGAGCCTGAAAGACCTACTACATAATAGTCATTCTATCTATACATAGGGCTTTCTGAATAAAGTCAAAGGGGAAGGAATCCTTTATAGGTATTGTCTAATATTCCAAGATTTTTACATTATGGCCAATCATAATAATACACTGTTGCTATTATTTGAGAGCTATCATATGTCAAAAATGTGTTTCCAACCAGCTCTTACCTTACAAACAAGTCACTCATCTCCAGCAAGTTACGTCAAGGAAGAGATGTTTAGAAAGGTAGAACAAGCCCAAAAAGTTATTTCTTTCACTTTTCCATTAGTGAATGCCATAATAACCTCACAAAAGAACCTTGTGAATAAGTTGCAAAAAGAAATAATGCCCAGAAAGAATAGTACAAGACAATTCCAACCTAAGTCACATAGTTCGGGTTCGGGTTCAAGTTCGGCAAGGATTAGGTTCGGTTCAGGTTCGAATTTTCCGATGAGGTTCGGATGAGGTTCGACAATAGGTTCGGCTATATATATATAAACTTTCTTCATATACTCCCCTTTAACTAATTTTCTACACCCCATAGCCCATAGGATTCAAAGCACTTAGGTCACTATTCATAATTTCGTCGTATATACTTGTTGTTTATGACATTTCTGCTCACATATTTGTGCTTCTAAGAGTAGGTTTTTGTGCTTTAACAACGGATTTACATGCTTCCCACAGCAATAGTTTGTCCTTAGGGGTAAATATATGTTCTTACTTGTTGTTTGGTGTGTTTTTATGTAGACTACAGGTATGATATTTCAAATTACAAAGAGCATTTAATTTATAGACAACATAAATAAATAGAGAGCATTTAATCTATAGACAACATAAATAAATCAAGAGATTTAATTTATAGACAACATAAATATATAGAGAGCATTTAATTCATAGACAACATAAATAAATAAAGAGCATTTAATTTATCGATATTGTGTTTTTTTTTAATTTCAATTTTTCTATGTAAAAAAATCGAACCTAAAAAAAAATTGCCTTCAGGTTCGCCTTCAGCTTTAGGTTCAACATTAGGTTCGGCTTCAAGTTCAGGTTCGACGAGGTTCGGGTTCGGCTTCAAGTTCGACATTAGGTTCGTCTTTAAGGTTCAGCGAACCTAAATGAATTTCAAATTTTTTTTGAGGTTCGCCGAACCTCGAACCTCAAAGATTAGGTTCGGCGAACCCTGTGACTTAGATTCCAACAATGAAAGCTGTCAAAAAGCAAGATTTAGCTGATTCTCAACAAGATTATGCCACACCTTGCTATAACTCGAGAGAACCTGAATCGTTTTCTAAGATGTAAGGATTGCACAACAAGCCCAAAGATCACAAATGGAAAACTAAAGCCCCAAAGACTTTAAAATACATTTGTCATTAATAAAATTAAACTATTCACACAATTATAACCGAAAATGTTGAATTAAATACAACTTTGATTTGCAACAAGTTGAAAAAAATATCATCAGCTGGTAAACCAACAAACATAACTTTAATATGGCATGCATGTTCACAAGACTGTTACATAAAACAAGTTGTGTACACAAATCAAAAGATTGTAGAAACATTACCTCCAAAGGCTAAAACACTGGAAGCAAATATTATCTAGTGTAGGTGAGTAAAACACTTACAATGAGAAAACAGAGGATCGAGGGAATAAAGGGATGCATGAAACCCTATTGTAATTGAAATCATTTTTTTAACTTCATAAAAAAAGTCACTAACCAAATCATAAGCAATTTTTTGGTTGCACCAGTGAGCCAGTGGTGGTACAAGTATTCGCCCTGCATACAACAGTCAACTTACTAATGTCAGAAGCCTAAACAAAACTTTATTTATTTACCAAAAGAAATGATAGCTAAGCTAGGAGAGTTAAGAAAATATTCCATGGACAAATAAACTTTGTTTAGAAGAAGGCTAATATTATCTGTTTTCGACTATTTCCAGTTTGAGATCACTGGATTCCGGTCAGGCAATCTTTGCCAAAATTACAATTTAGATTGATAAAATTAATTTTTCAATGTAGAAATGGATTGACACCCTTAAATACCACTACATCCAGATTGTGCAATGTTAACATCAGAAATCAGTAATCCCATCAATCAAAATGATTCCAGCTGGATTTCAGGCCAAAAAAACTGGTTTCCCTTCATGTTAATTTGAGCGGCCGGAATAGGGGCAATTCATACCGCATTTAGATTGGGGCAATTGTTTATTGTTGTCAAATAACTATAATCCTAGTGAAAATGGGGGAAACAGTGTGGACTCAATTAAAACATTGCAAAGAATGTCAATAAAGTTTCATGATGTGTAAAATCCAAAAGTTTATAACTTTATACCATAATATTTTTGCATCATTTGAACAATGGTAGTCTCTATATGTCTTCTCTGTAGTCAATCATTATTCAGATACTAACAGATATTCTCCTCAAAAATCTTGATATACAATATTTGTTGGAATTGCCTATAGCTGTTCTGAATGCATTACAAGATTTACATATAATTTGCAAATGCAAGTGAAAAGTTCCAGAAATTTCACCGGATCTTGAAGTCTTTAAGCCAAAAGCTTTGGAGACCTCTTCAGTTGTTGTTTCTACTCGGCGTGGAGGAAGAGGGGGTGGAATCTCCATAATATTGTGTAGACAAAAATGTCCTCGAGTATCAGAACCGATAACTAAAAAAAAGTTAAAGCATATGAACATTCAAATAAATCTTAACTGCAACCAAGCGTAATATGCAGATCATACAGAAGAACTTACATGTGAGTATTGCCTTTTACCAGTTGGAGTGTCCATAGTTCTTTCTGTAACATTCGTTTGAGTTTGCAGACTATCTTTATTCTTACCAGCATTTTCCTTTAAAAAGTTGTCACCAAGTTCAGTGCCATGTTCAACAGACATGTCAAGTTCAAGTTCACAAGCTACCGGGTTAGGATCACAATTAGCAAGTTCACTGATATCATCAATCTCCAACTTTACGCCATCCCTCATTGTTATCCCATTGCATACAAGCCCGTTTGAAACATCACAAATGGGATTTGCATTCCCTGTCCTACGTTTACCTTTTCCTTCTCTCTTTGTTTTCAACTTGTTTACATCCTTCCTTGTTCTAATGATATCATTATTTATGTGAATATCTCCTGATGAAAAGGGTATATTTTCTGCAGAACCAGATGAAACATTTTTCTTGAAATGTAAAAGACCCTCATCTGCCAAACTATCTTCTTCAGCATGCACCCTCTCATCTGTCCCTGTGCATGCTTTATCTAATGGCCTCATAGGGGTAATTTCTTGATGCAACTCCTCATTGTGAGTCATATCTTTAACATCAGAAATATTTCTTATAGCATCAATCTCTGTAGCTTCATCACAAAATATGTCCCTTGAGACTTTAGAATATGCATTCCTGCTATTTCTGTTTCTCTTTGTATTGGATCTACTCGATCTCTCTCTTCTCCTTTTGCAACCAGTGACAGTGATATCTGAAATAGGAACTTGAATTTCCAGGGTTCGTTCTACTGGATTACAATTATGAATTGATTGCTCAAAATGCACCTTGTTCTGGGATGCGTGTTCAATCTCCTGGTTGTCAGCTCTAGGATCAGCATCACCCTCTGAATCAGGGAACCTGCCAATGGACTGCATTGCATTGATGTCTTCTATTTTCACAGTTCCTGGAGACTGTATTAATTTGGCTTCATCAAGATAACTCCCACTGTCATTCTGCTTTTTTAATTCTTTCGTCCTCTTATATCTTTGTGAAACATTCTCCTCGGTTTTAACAAGAACTTTGCTTCTTCCCCTTGTTGGGGTAATTTCCAGACCCAACTCACAGCGAGCCATATCTTTAGATTCTATACCATCAGAATTAATAGTCATGTTATCCATCATTGTACCTTTATCACATAATATGTCCCTTGATTGTTGAGAATATACTCTCCTGCTATTTGTATTTGATTTTTTTGGTCTCCCTCTTCTCTTTTTGCAACCAGTGACAGTGGATTCTGAAATAGGAACTTGAATTTCCAGGGTCTGTTCTACTGGATTACAATTATGAATTGATTGCTCAAAATGCACCTTGTTCTGGGATGCTTCTTCAATTTCCTGGTTATCAGCTCTAGGATCAGCATCACCCTCTGAATCAAGGAAGCTGCCAATGGTCTGGTTTGCATTGCTGTCTTCTATGTTCACAGTTCCTGTAGACTGTATTAATTTGGCTTCATCAAGATGACCCCCACTGTCATTCTGCTTTTTGAATTCTTTGGTCCTCTTATATCTTTGTGAAACATTCTCCTCAGTTTTAACAAGATCTTTGCCTCTTCCCTTTGTTGAGGTAATTTCCTGACGCAACTCAGAGTGAGCCATATCATTAGATTCTTTACCATCAGAATTAATATTCATGTTATCCATCACTGTACCTTTATCACATAATATGCCCCTTGATGCTTGAGAATATGCGCTCCTGCTATTAGTATTTGATCTACTTAGTCTCCCTTTTCTCCTTTTGCAACCAGTGTCAGCAAATTCTGAAATAGGACTTTGAATTTCCAGTGGCCCTTCTTCTACTGGAGTACAATTATCAATTAAATGTTCCAAATGCACATTGTTCCAGGATGATTGTTCAACTTCCTGGTTATCGGTTCTGTGATCAGCCTCACATTTGGAATCAGGGAACTTGACAATGGTCTGGTTTGCATCAGTTCCTCTAGGTTGTATTAATTTGGCTTCATCAAGAGAACTCCCAGTGTCAATCTTCTTTTTGAAATCCTTGATCTTTTTTCTTTGTGAAACATTCTTCTCAGTTTTAAAAAGATCTTTCCCTATGTTAAATACTGAGAAGTTCAGAGGTATTGTCCTCCTTAATTCACAGCCAGAATCAGTTAATATATCTTCTTGGTCTATTTTTACATGACTGTCCGTATCTGATGACTTGAGTCGTGGAGCTTCTGGATGCACAGATTTATTGGGAGCACCTGAAGACAAGTTAGCTTCTGATCCTTTCAAGACATTAGAATTGTCCTGTGATCCCACAAATTCTCTGCCAAAACATGTCAACTTATCTTCTTGGACCATTTGTACATGACTGTCCATATCTGATGATTTGAAATGTGGAGTTCGAGCATCCTTTTCTACAGATTTATTAGGAGAACCTGAACACAAGTTAGCTTCTGATTCATTCAAGACATTAGATTTCTCCTGTGATCCCGCAAACATCAAAAGCTTTTCAGGCTTGCCTTCTGTGCCAAACTTGCCACATTTAGATCTTTTAGACAATCTAGCAGGCTGGGACTCATGTGTTACCCTCTTACTGTACCTTACTGAAGATTTCCTTGGAGAACCTGCTTTGGACAAGCTTTGTTCTGGTTCCAATAAACTTGATTTGCCAGTTTCTGCGTCATCAAAATGTACCACTGGGCACTCAGAATCAGGTTTTTTATATTTTTCCTCACTTGCGCAATCTTTTATTTTGCTAACCGACAGAATAGGCATGTTTAAACTTGGTTGCCCATTGCATATATTGATAACATGGTTCCAGTTAAATGGAAAACCATGCAGGAATAAATGGATTACCTGATGAACTACAAGTCAGAACATATATTATGTAATCATCACAAAATACTCCAAACTGAAAGAAGAAACAGAAATAATCTACCATACTTGGAAAGGAAAACCATTGTCATTAGTGCATAGTTCATCTATTGTACCCATCAGGAGAACATCAAGCCCATCAACAGTCCTCAGCTTGCATTTCTCTATACGGGATTCTATAGGTGCTGTCCTAAATTTCTGACAGTCCAGTAAACTGTAACAATGTAAACCACATAAATGAATATGGATAAAATTTGAAAAAAGTGAAGACACACCAACATAGCCCCCACAAAACAGTCGACCCAACAACCAGCTGAAAGTTTTACTATAATCCCTTACTCTGGTGCTGTGTACCCTCCAACTGCTATCTGTGCTTCATCATCAGTGATGCCATTTTGAGAAGAACCTTTAGCAACTCTAATCAAATACCACTTGTACAAATTAACCTGAACAAACAAAAACAAAAATAAAATGCTGTCAAAAGTAAATATGGAAGTTTGGTACACTAGCAATATTTGCTTTCAAAGATCAAAATTGTGTAAGAATTGATACTACGAGCAAATACAATTTTGCAATAAGAAATCTTTCCAACAAGAAAAATAGCATTGTTTTATGTTATATACCACAGTCCAGACTAGTGTTGCATCCACCAATTAATATCAAATTACTGGCATATTAAAGATTCTGAATCATGTTTCTAGCAGGGAAAATAAAATGCCTTATCTAGGCATGCAAGGCAATTCCACCCCTGCATTAGAAATATCTAGGAGGCAGATATCTACATTTAATAGAAATTGTTATTCAATCAGTTTCTAGGGTATTTAGTCCATCTTAGGCATGTTATCTTATTTCTGGAATTATTTTGGTTTAGATTTGATGCTTTTGTTTTCATAGTGGCATCACAGGCTTTAAGGTATTAAACCGCCTTATGGATCCAAAAGTTGGATGAATGATTAAGCAACTATCTTAAGCAAGATGTGCATTTAATGAATATCTTGGCTCAGGTTTGTTGCATGGCCTAAAGATTAAAAAAGATATAGCATTTAATAAAAAAAATTGGAGCCAATGTCTGCAAAAAATTTCGGCTCAGATACTACAAAATTATCACACATAACCAGGCACTTCTAGAAATTTCCCCAATTTCACAAGACAAAGACCAGTTTCTGTTTCCTTCTATTGAAGGCATAATTCGTGCTGTATTTTACTGCAAACAGATTGATTGAAACCATATCAACTTACGACTTCTCCACATCACCAATTGGCCTTCACAGCCAGTCAATTCATTGAAAGGAACAAAAAGATGCAACAAGTTGATAAGCCTCTCTTTAAAACCGTCATCTTTGCAGATGAAGGCTCATGGTAGGAGAAGAACCTTACCCAGGAGATAAGACTGAAGTTAAAAGCAATCTATGCATTAACTTTTACTTGTATTCAACCTCTACACACACAAGTTGAAAATCAACATAGAAAAACCATACATTTATCCATATCAACCAAACTCTAGGGATGCTTATTATAAAAGGAAAATCTATGTCAATACATTTAATGCTGTCACTGCGAATACTAAAGACAATAAATACAACTAACAAGTGGAATACCCTTAATGCCTTAAAATTGGTACATAAGGCATCCCTAGGAGAATTACACAGAGTGATCAGTTAAGATAAACTGATTCATGCTTGAAAAGCTGCAGTCTAGTAATCAGTGCTACTAAGATGGTATACCAGATTTTACATGGACTGACAATCTGGCTGTGACCACCAACTTGTCTTTCCAAATGCAGGTGCGGGTCAACACAGTAACAATGGACCTTGACCACTTTTGTCAACTCCCAGGTTTTTGGTGTAAAGCCCCTTATACTATGAGCAGGGTGAAACCAAATCTATATCAAGCCTGGTCAAAGGAGTCTTGATAAGAGTCAACACAACAGCATCAACACCAGTTCCTCCCATGCATTAATGATAAGTTCACATGTGTTCCACTCACTGTCTCAAAAGGCAAGAGGTCCTGAAGGATGCAAAAACAGGTCAGGACCCCATACTACAGGACAAACCTTCTATCGGCATGGTTGTAGCTGGTGCCAGAGTTGGCTGGTTGTTTTGTATATTTTTATTACATGGTTAAATGAATATTAGTTGGAGGAGTGGCACATGTGGGGGGGTTGTACTCAATCCCAAAGGAAATCTTGAAATAAGCTACGCCTGGGATCTCGGGATAGCAACAAATAACTAAGCCAAGACCTATGCAGGTCTTCAAGGGCTCAAATGCATTGACACAAGCATTATTAAATCTTTGGTGATTGTAGGGGACTTAGCAATCCTTATAAAGCTTATGAACAATCAAGAATCCTTAGCTCGGACAATCTTTAAAATAAAGGCAAAGGCTTCTAGATCTGGAAGTGTTGAGTTCCTCCACACTCTACAAGAACTTAATCATCAAGTAGATGCTCAAGCTAGTCATGCTACAACTCTCGATGAAGGATTCATGCAAGAAAAGGGGGTGGTCTCATATCATCCAATCCCTAGGTATATATCAATGGGATTCATGACAAATTATAATTTATTTCGTAATGCATGCCCCTCGACATGTTGCAGAGCATTTAAGGCTCGAGCCAATGAAAAATGAATGGGAATTAAGGATAAGTATAGGTTGGGACGACCTTCATTCATGCCCTTCAATCATCACTCCTGTTACCCCCATTTTGATATGGGTAACCACATGTGATTTTTGTCACAAATTCAACATGACAAGATTAATGGAGCTATGGATGGCCTAGGTTCCTTGAGGGCAGATTTTTGCTTCATGTTGTGATGATGTCCTAGTATTAATGATGGCCTGGCATATGGAATATGGATGTTCATGGGATATGACTTGTCATGATGTTTTGGCTATTGACTCCCATGCAGATGATTATGGATGTGTGTGAGGGTTTGATGGTGCATTTTCTTCATATCTATCACATGGATCACTTCCTTGAGGGGCACCCTAGTGCCCTTGGTTTGATTTGCCATCTAGATCACATTGTACTATCACTATGCCTGAAGCGCTTGGTTTGAATGAATGATATGGTGACATGTGGAGGCTTTTCTTACTTAGCACTCTTGATCATATGATGTCTAGCCTTCATTGTTGATGGACATGAAGATGTATGACCTAGACAAGACAAAGACACCGTATCTCCTTTGGGCTTGGTGATTGTAGTATTAGCACCTTTGTTTGATGGTTTTCACGGTGATATAGAATGCTTGGCATCTTCACTTGGTTTTCACACTCATTTTGGATAACTCGACATGGTAGTAGCATGGCTAGAGACCCTTTTTGGAAGTCATCACGTGGCCAACCCCTGTCATTTTTATAAAGATCCGATTGCGCACTTTAGGGGGTCACCTCTCATGGCACATATGTTCATGCAAGGATATATTGTTAGGGGCCATTTTATTAATATGATTAGATAACTAACCTTGGCACCCTTAAGCTCACGAATCTTCCATATTAAAGTGATGTACACATGTGAAGGTGATTGTAATGTCCCCTTCCAACTAAACCACCTTGAGAACACCCGTTAACCTATCTTATTCCCATAGGTTCGAGCGGGTACTGATAGTTAGGGAATCAACTGAAGACTGATGCCATCTACAGAAAATCTAGGGCATCAATATTATATCACCATTGGGTCGAAGAGGGCCACCGGCATGCATGACATCTAAGCATTATTTAATGATGCATGCACCCAATTAAGTCTCCATGCGCATGCATGCAAGTCAACTGCAAATTAGAAGTTAAAGTGACCTAATTAGGTCAAAAGTTAAGGTTTTCGCAGTTGAAAGTTATAAAAGAAAGATAAAGTGAATGGAGACTTTACTTTTGATTATTATATGATTTTGGAGCTCTTGATCAACAGCACAGCGTGTGGCCACAGCAGTTGGGGTTAAAGACAGCGTCTTCAGCTAACAAGGTTTCGGCAATAAGATATCTGCCCTAGTCTCATCCAAGGTAAACCATCCAGGTTCACCATCTACTCTTCAATTTATTCATTCCTTTACAGTTATCCAGTATCCATCAAAAATTGTTTGCAGGGGCACGTGTGCAGCCGTAAGGGGGTTTTTAGCTGGAAAACCCCAAATCATTCGCTGCGATTTCAAATCTCAGTTTACCTTCAGAACCCAGGCACCCTTCTCATCATCGGTATCATACTCCAGTACCTGGTGATTATCAGATCCGGTCTTGCTCATTTGGAGCAGTTATCAACAATTTTGGGATCGGGGGGGCATGAGCAGCTAAACCTCCAGATCAATTCGCTAGCCTTCCTAGAGACCTCAGAACTTTCGCATGTGTCAGGCATCCTCTCCGGCACGGGAAGACTACCGCTCCTGCAAATTCTCAGCTTCAACAGACACCTCCTTCACTGAAAACGTCACCCTTAGCTGATTTTGGGTTAGTGCTGATGGGGTATCACCGGAGGCAGAAGGTACCAGTTCATCTCCAAATCGACTCTTGATGCATGCATATTCTCTCAGGAGCATTTCAGCCAGCTTATCAGGGGTAAGCGTTACATTCTATCCTGCAAACCCTAACCCTAATTTCAGCTATAAAATAGGAAATTTTTGCATGGCAGTTTTCATGCCCGGCTATTTCAGTAACTTTGCATAGAAATAGAAAATATCAATATTTGGGATATTACAGTGGTATCAGAGCATGTTCCTTGCCAGCTGTGGGCTTGAACATGAGAAGTAGATGAATACAGAAGAGGATACTTTTGTAACCTATAGGAAAAGGAGTAGGTACACAAAGGCCTTTGAGGATATCCAACTAGAAGATACCAACTTAGACATGGACCCAAGTATACACTTTGACAGGGGAAAAGGAACGGGAGAAGATGAGGACAAGATGGAATTTCGCAACCTAGTATCTGCATTGCAAGACTTAGCCCAAAGGGCAAAAGGATGTACTTAATGCAATCAACAGATTATCGACGAAACTAGAACCAGGTAACAGCAGTACACTTCCTTCACCGGTAGATAGAGGGTCTACAAGCAGCAGTGAGAAGGTCGCATACACCAATATACAAAATACACCCCACATATATACCAGACCTTCCAACAAGCCTACTATGCCTCACTTCTTGGCAGATGCAGTAGGAGGTCCAGTGATGCAGGTAGAGCCTAGTGAACCCTTTGGGGTTTATTTGCAGGAATACAGGGACTTAGGAGATGAATTCCATTCAACCATGACTTTCTCATATTTTTGCAACATGAAAAGCCGGAACAAGCCAAGAGGGTTCAATAGAGCATTCAATCAAAATTTTGAGTTGCAACGCACATTGGGGAAACTGACTATCCCCAACTTTGATGGGACATCCAGTTGTTCAGCCAAGATTTGGGTACAGAAGTTAGAGACTTACTTCCAACTTAACCCCATGACAGAGACAGATGCAATCAAGTTGGCTACTTTACATTTAGACGGGGAAGCACATGAGTGGTGGTACCACGGACTGGTGACATTGGGTCACAACACTATTACTTCCTATAGTTACTTCACTCAAAGGTTCATGGAGCGCTTTAATAAGAAGAACCCAGAGATTCATTTCAGGGATCTTGGGCAACTCAAGCAGACAAGTAGTGCCAAGACATTTATATCTGAATTCCAAAGAGTTTCAGTTACGGTATCTGACGTATCAAAGAGTCGGTTGATTATTCTATTTACAGAGGCACTATCCGAGCCACTCCGTGGATGGGTGAAGGCCTACAGGCCAATTACTTTGCAAGATGCTATCAGTAGGACTCTGGACCTACAAGATTCTGTACCAAAGAGCAAGCAACCACAAAAAACTACCAACTCCCGGAAAACAAGGAAAAACCTACCCATCTTCCAGAAAATAGGGAAAGGATAATCCCACAGAGGGAATGGTTGAACAAGGATACACGACGAGACTTGAGAAGGAAGAACTTATGTTTTGCTTGCAAAGAACCTTGGGTACCAGGCCACAGATGTATGGGTAAAGGGAAAGTACACCTCATTAAGGTACTTCCAGATAGCAGTGAGGAAGACGAGTCAGAGCAGAAACCAAATGGAGAACTACACAATACAGAATTGGAACAATTGCCACAAAGAGCCACTATTGCTACCCTCACAAGAGTCCCCACCTTCCATACTATCAGGATCAGGGGAAGTATCCAGGGACAACATGCCATTGCTTTGATTGATGATGGGGCCACCCACAACTTTATAGATGCCTTTTGGGTAGAGAGGAAAAGATTTCCCACTGAGGACTTTGAGGGCTTTACTGTTGTCATGGCTGGAAATCACGGGATGAAATGCACACAAAGGATACCTCAGCTACAGGTACAGCTTGGGAATTATACATTGGTGGACGACTTTTATGTGGTAGATGTGCCAGACACGAGCATTGTTTTGGGAGTACATTGGATGTACTCAATTGGGAAATACTCAACCAAGTACCAAACATTAGAGATGGTTCCTGGCACCAGATGGGAAGAGGGTAGTCCTAAGGGGAATGCCCAATGAAGCTTCATGGGCAGCCACAGCAAAGGGGATGACCACCATATTCAGGGATGAGGACAAGACTCGCACAAGGAAATGGCCAACTCCAACACATAAGAAGTCAAGGAAGGAACAATGGTGTGCGAAGGGCTTTCTGGGTAGACCTCCAAACAAAGGTAGGATGAGCCCTAGGGGATTTGGACAAGGATCCAAAACTAGCATGTTCGATCCTCATAGGTATCCCAGAAGATACAAGGAGGCAATACAAAGTAGGGGTGAAAAGAAACACCAATTCGAAGGAAAAGAAGGGCCACCCAGCAACAGAATAAACTGGTTGATAAAAATGGACAAGAAGAGACAAGGACAAATGATTCAGTATATTGGTCGAAGATTGCTTGAGGACAAGCAATTTCAAGAGGGGAGGACTGTAAAGTCCCCTCCCAACTAAACCACCCTGAGAACACCCGTTAACCTATCTTATTCCCATAGGTTCAAGCGGGTACTGACAGTTAGGGAATCAACTAAAGACTGATGCTATCTACAGAAAATCTAGGGCATCAATATTATATCACCATTGGGTCGAAGAGGGCCACCGGCATGCATCACATCTAAGCATTATTTAATGATGCATGCACCCGATTAAGTCTCCATGCGCATGCATGCAAGTCAACTGCAAATTAGAAGTTAAAGTGACCTAATTAGGTCAAAAGTTAGGGTTTTCACAGTTGAAAGTTATAAAAGAAAGATAAAGTGAATGGAGACTTTACTTTTGATTATTATATGATTTTGGAGCTCTTGAGCAGCAGCACAGCGTGCGGCCACAACAGTTGGGGTTGAAGACGGCGTCTTCAACTAACGGGGTTTCGGCAATGAGATATCTGCCCTCGTCTCATCCAGGTTCACCATCCGCTCTTCAATTAATTCATTCCTTTACAGTTATCTAGTATCCATCAGAGATTGTTTGCAGGGGCACGTGTGCAGCCATAAGGGGGTTTTTAGCTAGAAAACCCCAAATCATTCGCTGGGTCTTCAGATCTCAGTTTACCTTCAGAACCCAGGCACCATTCTCATCATCGGTATCATACTCCAATACCCAGTGATTATCAGATCCGGTATTGCTCATTCGGAGCAGTTATCAGCAATTTCGAGATCAGGGGGGGTGTGAGCAGCTAAACCTCCAGATCAATTCGCTAGCCTGCCTAAAGACCTCAGAACTTCTGCATGTGTCAGGCATCCTCTCCGGCACAGGAAGACTACCGCTCCTGCAAATTCTCAGCTTCAAGAGACACCTCCTTCACTGAAAACGTCACCCTTAGCTGATTTTGGGTCCGTGCTGCTAGGGTATCACCGGAGGCAGAAGGTAACCAGTTCATCTCCAAATCGGCTCTTGAAGCATCCATATTCTCTCAGGAGCATTTCAGCCAGCTTATCAGTGGTAAGTGTTACATTCTATCCTGCATGTTCGGCTATTTCAGTAACTTTGCATAGAAATAGAAAATATCAGTATTTGGGATATTACAGTGATATATGATTATTTTATTCTGAGACCACCTCCTTTATCATGGTACACATTATTCCATATTATATTCACATGTGGAGGTCATCTTGATATTATTTTATGCTAGGTTGATATCATTTCAAGGGAGTTATATTATATTGTAAAGTTGGCATCATATGGAGGGGCACTTTATGATTATATGTAGCTGCACTTTTTAGCTAGATGGGGCCATCCCCTTTGGTACACATGACATGCATTTTCATTAATTTGTTAAAAAGTGGCAACAAGAAAGGTCTTCTATCATTTGCATGCGTCCTTGCTTGATGGGACTCAAGAGACATAAGACAGGAAGCCAGATTGATCATTGACTTTATCCAAAGCTTGAACTTAGGAAAAGCGCATTATGTGATCTAATTTTAATTTGACTTAATGGAGGTACTTTTATAAAGTTCAAGTGAAATAATTTAAGTGATGGCTAATCTAATCTTGACCATTGATCTCATCGGAGGATCTCATCCATTGGTCCATAGTGAGAGTTAGGATTATCGCTTGGCCATTGAGTTAAAAGGAGATTGATTTGGTGGAGAGGACACACACACATTGTCAGAGATAGATTTCTTGCTCATAGCTTTCAGGCAAAGAGTGAGAAAGAAAGTTTGCAGGAGAATTTTGCGGAGGGTGAGACTGAAGAACATCTATCTGGAGATTGACAAGGCAATACAGGCAAATCGTAGAGGTCGTGACGCATGCAATGGTACACGTCACGCAGGCAGTCGTACGCAGTCGTAGGGTGACGTCAGCATCTATACAGTGATGCAGAGGTCGTACGGGCGACGCAAAGACTGTACCGACTGACACATGCAATGATGCAGGGTCGTACAATTTTGTGGGGTTTTCTCTGAGTTTCAATTGTACAATTTTTCTAGGTTGGGTAAAATCGATTTCTGGATTGTACTATTCTATATCTTGCTGATAAAAATATCTCCTCAAACTAGGCCACCGATTTTCCCATCTTGGGTTTTTTTAAGGGTTTTCATACCCGAAAATATGTCTCTAATGATGTGATGTTCTTATATTTTCTTAGTATTTATTTTCCACTGCAATATTTGTGAAGAAATTCATTTGTGATTGCCAGTAATTTATTTGGGGTTTTGAATATATATATATATATACTATGTAATTCAAGATTGGATTTCAAGGAAATTTACATGGTATTAGGGCTCTTCTAAGCAGATCTTAGAGAAAGCAACAATATTGAATAGATCGGGGGCAGATCTATTAAAGGCACAAACCTAGGGTTTCAGATCTAGGGTTTGACAGGTACACTTCATTATGGTCGTACAGTTGAGAGTTGAGGATAGACTCTGGGGGCCTCAGAACTTTCCTACATGGAAAGAGAGGATCATGAGGATCCTAGATGTTAGTGATGCAGAGGAGCATATTGACTCCAAGAAGGTTGCGCCCATAGATCCGACAGAGTTGGTTAGGTGGAAGAAGGTGGATTCTAGAGCCATGTTGATTATCTTCGATGGTGTGAAGGATCACATAGTCCCTCACCTTTTCGAGAAGAAGACCACATTAGACATGTGGATGGCTCTAGAAAGCCTTTACCAGAGTAAGAACGAGAACCGAAAGATGGTGTACAAGAGAGACTGCAAAGCACCAAGATGGCCAAGGGTGAAGGAGTGGTGCCTTATCTCACAAGGCTTACACAGATCAGGGATGAGCTTAGAGCAGTGGGACATTAGACTGAAGATGAGGAGCTAGTTCGGACAGCCCTCAATGGCTTTTCTAAGCCAAGGGGCGTCTTTGTCAAAGGCATGGTAGCTAGGGAGAAGCTCTCTAACTATAAGAGATTGTAGGATGACTTTGTGCAGGAAGAGATCTGTACGGGTCGAGGTTCAAGCTCATCCAGCAGTGCCCCATAGATCATGGATGAAGAGGCTCTAGCCCTAGTAGGAAAGGGCAAGGCAAAGAAAAAGAAGGGTGGTAAGAAAAACATTGACATGTCAAAGGTCAAATGTGCCATTAGCCAAGACACTTTGCCTCCCAGTGCCCAAACAGGAAGAAGAAGAATAATACACATTTGGCAGGTTCTACAAAGGTGGAAGGATTCAGTAAAAACTTTGGCAAAGATTTTTGTTTGATAGCTTGCATAGCAAGCACCACAAGTAGCAACATCTGGTACATTGACAGCGAAGCATTGTAATGTCCTTTTCTGCTTAAGCACCAAAACACCCGCTAACCTACTTAATTCCCATAGGTTCAAGCGAGTGCTGCATAAAAAGGGAAATGACAGAGGACCTATGATACCTGGAGCAGAACAGAGCATTCATTCAGTATTAAGTCATCAGTATGGTACATGAAGCCTTATTTATTTAGGCTTAAAGTCAACAGGAAATTAGAATTGCATGCATGCAAAAAGCAAAGCGCAAACCCTAAAAGTGACATGCAAACCCTAAAAGTACACGATAAGCTATATAAGAAGGGTCATCGAGCCAAAAGGGTTATCTATGATTATTATTGTTGAGTTTGGTTTCTAGAGCAAGAGCAGCAATTGCAGCAGCAGCAGTTGGGGTTGGAGACGAAGGTCTTCAGCTAACAAGGGGTTTCGACAACGAAATTTATCTGCCCTAATCACTTCAGGATAGATCATCCAAATCTATCACCCGTTATTCACCGTATTCACTCGCCTTTAGTGATTCAACACCAGAAGGAGTTTATTTTGCAGGTTCACGTTTGCAGCTAGGGATTAGCTAGAAATCCTCAGAAGTATTCATTGGGACCCTGTTGCCGCCTAATTCACACTTTAAGACGCAGGAAAGTCACAACCTGCTATGTGTGTCCTTGGGGGCAAGCGAGAGCTGGGGACCACTGTCACCA